>VYZU01052139.1:0-39332 GCA_013401355.1 Ceyx cyanopectus
TGCTGCCCTCCTGCTTTGCCTCTCCTGCCTGCCTCTCCAGCCAAGTGTCCCTGCACAGGCAAGCCTGCATCCAGGCTTGGGAAATTTGGCAAATGTCAGGAATGGAGCTTCCTGATATTCACTGCTGACAGTCTCTCTTCATCCCTCCAGAGTGCCTGATGGTGAAGCCAATAAACTGCAGCTGAGGATGGTGCTGGGGACCACCATGCTCACTGCAAGTCATGATAGTATCATGAAAAATGTCCTGTCATCCCTCAAATCAGGGTTTAGTTCATTTTGTTAATTATGGCCTTGAAGAGGGCAGAAAATAGGAACAGCAGCATTTGCACTCTAATTACTGTCTCCAGGTGCTTCATGCAATAACACTCTATCACCTATGTAAGAAGCTGTTCAGTAGGACAGGTACTTTATGTAGTTTCATTATGATGGCAAAAGATGAAAAAGGAAGAAAGTCACTGTTGCTTATATTTACCCTTTCAACACCAGTGTAGAAATGCCTGTGCAATCTTCTTACGATCTGTGATTAAAATTTTAAAGCTGCTTTCCCTTAATTCCCCTGGTAAGGAAGTTTTGGAAGAGTGACAAATGGACAATTGCTTCTCTCAGATTGCATCAGACCTACCACAGGACTCATCCAAGGCTCCTCTTCATGAAGGAAGGTCTCCCAGGCCTCTTCTGCAGGTGTCCTCTCTGAGGACTCCCTGACTCTGGCAGTCAAAAAGGAAAGAGCACAGTGCACATCCCACCAGGGGACAGAGGCACCGCATAACCAGTGACACCACACATGAACCCACTGCAGCCATTGCCTGGACTTGGCAGGACCAGGGCAGTGGTCACAGCTGCCACTCTGCTTTCTGCTGCTCTGCTTGCAGAGCTTGAGAGTGACCAAACATGGAGGGAGGTTTCTGACAGGTTGTTCACTTCATGAGTCATGCTGCAGGATGCCCTTTCTGCTTTGTGAGAACACTGATGTCCCAAACACATGGCTTTTTAGACCAGAAGGACTTTTGGTTAACTCTTTTTGTTGGTACAGATGGGTCCTACAAGTAAATGACAATGCAAACTTCATTGAAAACATATTACTCCACAGAGACACTAAATGTGAATTTGCTTTTGAGAGGTATCTGCAAAGAAATTATTTTTTTTTCCCCATATCCTTCTTTCAACTTCTAAAATATTTGATATTTTAATTTCTGGTGAATTGTCTATCTGGTCAGGTGAGAAAAATGGCAAGTGCTGCTTCTGAGTGGCAGTTTTATGTTTAGTTGCTCAAAGGAAAGTCGATGAAGATTTGCACCAGCTTTGTGTTTCAAGAAACATAATGCAGTGGGAGTTAGAATCCTCATCTTCAAACCCATGTAATTTTCAGATGATATAGTTAATCACAGGATGCAGTTTGCAATATTGAAATGCTATCATCTTGTGTATGTATATATACCTGGATTACCTTTGTGAGAAATGGTCTGTCAGATAACTCAAAGGTTAACAGTGCAAAGCAACTGTCACCAGTGCTTTTGTAGATGTAATAATGTATTTTAGCTGTTCAGGCACAGGAAAGCCTGTTACCATGAAAGTACTGATGAATGCAATACCTTTTGGTCATGTGGATTAAAGTGCTTCCTGATGTGTCCATTTGTCAAGGCTTCCTGTATTTTTTTTCTCAATTATTTATGCACATATTCTTGGCATGGCATTCCTACTTTGGAAAATGTAAAGTAAGGTGTCCTTCCTCTGCTTATGCCATTGTTGATATTAACACCCTCATGTGAAAAAGTGCAGATGATAATCACTTTTATGAGTCTACAAAAAGATGTGAGAATCCTACAGAAAAGCCCGTTTGTACCCATGGGACTAGGACTGAGCATCCTCCTTTGCTTCCCATCTTCCATTCCTCTTCCACAGAGGAGTTTCAGTGTTTCCTTTCCCTGCCAATCTCTATCTGCTCGTGGGTATGGAAACAGAGCTTGCCTGTGAATGCACTCTATGTACTGCTGAAGCTGAGCTCTGTGTGGTCCACACACAGAGATTGTCCATAGGGTGAGCCAGGGCACAGGCTCCTCCAACCTACACCACAGAGTGCCCTTCAGGACACCCCTTATCAGGGCTGCTCTCTGCTCCTCTGGTGTTGTTGTGCTTCACTCATCCTTGCAGCTGCAGATTTCTTGAGATGTGTTTAGCTTACCCGGGCACAGAAAAAAGCACAGTCAAGGACACGTTAGAAGCATGGCCAAGGACGCTGTTTGAAGCTCTCAGCTATGCCCACTGCCTCCTCTTCCTGCAGCCTTTGTCTCAGCACACAGTGTTCTTATTACTTTGTAAGAAGGTATGTGGTTTTCTTGGTCTTACATAAGTCACATTTCTCCTCCCATCAAAGAAAGCAGTTGCATTAATGTCCAAAGCACTCGGACTTACCAGACGCAATTAATGCCTGGTGTATGTTCTCTTTTATCAGATAAGCTTGGCCAAGGGTGAAGCTTCTCTTCAGTGTTGTGCTCCTCATGCATGAATGTTATTGCAGCATTTAAAGAACAATAACTTGCTGACATCATTGCTAGCAATACCAGGGCATGTTTTATTAATGCATTCGCAGAGGATATTCGCCAGCTTTGTCTAACAGCTGCCAAGGGTTACACTTGTGAATGCCAAAGAAAGTCTCGTTTGTTTGCCTGCCTGGATACAGATGTTGGACCTGAATTACCTCTCGGTCCAAGGTCCCTCAGTGTCTCCCAAAATATCTCCTAGTCATTTAATTCCTTCAGGTCACCTCTGTACCTGGTCTTTAGCTAGCACATCCCAACCTATTTTCCCCAGTCAGTGCGATGCTGCCTTTGAACAAGGAAAGTGCCCAAGCTGGCACAGGGACAGCACAGTGACAGCACAGCATGCACACCAGTGCAGGGTGCCAGTTACACAGGAAAAATGACAATGCAAGGACTGGGAGAGACATGGGAAGGATTACTTGAGCCTATTTCTATTGTCCACAGGCTGGCTGAGCCATCCTCTGAGGGTTCTCTAAGGCTGAATCCAATGCCTGAGTCCAATGCCCGTGTCCAAAATGAGACTGTTTGGCTCTGGGCATCTCAGCCTGACCTGAGTGCCTAAGGACCTGTCCTGGGAGAAGTTCTGCTCAGTGTTTCCTTTCTTCTGGGTGGTTTGGTTTAGCCCTCAAGGAAATGCAATGGTTGAGACAAAACCACTGAGCTTTGCTGGAGTAGTTTTTGAGCCACCGTGTTTTGCTCCAGGGGTCTGTGGGAAGCGCTGTGAGCACAGCAGCAGCAGCACACCAATTCCTCCCTTTCCTTGCTAAAGCCAGGGATCTTCTGAGGTTTCTCCATGCCTGTGATCAGGCATGAACACATGCCCATTCAGTGAGTCATTTTGACTTCCAGTGAATAAGCTTGCAAGAGGGAGGGAAGTTACGATAGTAATAAGAGTTTGTGTTACCATTGGATTATTTCAAAGTGCTTTCTAAGCAGTTTTCGTTATCAGGGTTCCTCTGAGGGATGGCAATGGTGCAACTGATATTTCATGGTCATTTCTGTCTGTTATAATTTTAAACTGCTCATTGCTTTTGGCTGCTGAACCTACAGAATCTCTGAGACCCTCCCAATTCCTCCCTTTCCCCAGATGTAATCCATCATCATTTCCCTTTTTTTTTTTTTAATGTAATCTGCCAGTTTTAAAAGCATCAGCTGTTGCAATGACTGCAAAATAATCAGCTGTCAGGGAAGCCAGAGGAGCCAACTCCACCTATTTAAGCCCCTGGGACTGCTCAGGTACACCTCTAACAGAAAATGAGAAACAGCTCAAGGACACAGATGCTGATATAGTTTTACATTTTTTTTTTTAATATTAATGTGGAGACTTCAGTCAAATTTTCCTCTTGGCTCTTCAGCTGTTCTCCTCAATGACTTGTATATGGTAAGAATGTATATAGGAGAATCTAATTGAGAAGTTACATTAATCATAAATAGATTCTTGATTGCATTGGGAAACATAATGGACCAAACCAAAGCTGCTCAGCTGAATGTTTGGGCTGTGTTTGGATTCTGTAAATTCAAGAAAGATGGCAAAAGTACTATTCTTCCAGGCCAGGAAACCACTTTTCTTGCTGCAGATTGAGTCAGTGACCACTGAGGATTGTACTGAGGACTGTCTGAAAGAGACTTGCCTACTTCAGCCCCTTTCCCCCTGTACTTTAACATCTATTTTTCCTTGCTTGTTATCTTCAATTAATTTTTATGAAAGTTCTCAAATTGTAGAATACAGATGAAATTACTTACCTTCTTCTTGATGGTTTTCAAGCAATAGCAATGTAATATAAGTGAGGAGCTCAGAATTAGTGCAGCTTGGTAGGGATCAACACACAATTACCATCCCCTAACTCTACTACATTTCCCTACCCCTCCCATTAACAAATAAAGTTCACAACAATAAAGAAAGGAGAACAAATAATCTCTCCACAGTGAAGTGTTGTTTAAGTAATGATTTGTTCAATTTAGAGGATAATTTATGTATTTAACCTTTAAGAGATAAATTTTATAGGAAGCACAGAAGTAGTCTGACATGGCTGAATTTTGTCTCAGACACTATAAATGGTTCATTTCTTTCAAGAAGTCAGATAAAATTCATACAGATATGCACGTTTATATACATTAATATATACATAAGATATATAAACATACATTATTTATAAAGTGATTACAGTTATAAAGTTTGTACTGTTGGTTCTGCATGTTATGTGCATGGTATTTGTGTGACTATTGAAAGGTATAACCTGTAGGTTTTTCTAAATGTAAACCATATTATCCCAGATGATAGGAAGCATTTTTTTTCTCTTGATGGAATATCTACCCATAAATATCTACAAAATGGACCTAGTCATTTTTATGGCTTTCATGTTGTTATAATAAGCTGAAAATGCACACAGATAATAAGGAGATATGGATGTCTAATTGATCCATTAATTTTGTTTCCAGTAGTATTTATCACATGATGTCAGACTTGTAGAAAATATCAGGGATGTTATATACTACTTCAGGGATTTACAGCAGAACTGGAAGAATTAGCAATGACTGAACCCATTGGGTCATCATATTTACCTGCCAGCTAAAACCCTATTCCATTTTTTCAGGGTCACCAACATATGTCTGGTTTAATAAGTTTTGAAACATGTGTTCAACACTTTTTTTTCAGACAGTGATTTATGCAAATTGCAGAACTGACTGTTAGAAGCTAGGCTTAATTTAAGTCTGGATATTCTTTTCCATGTTATAGTACTGGCATTTTAAACTTATTTGTATGTTCCCTTCTGGAGTGTAAATCTCTTGTTCTCCATGCTCTCCCCAAGTTTATTGCTTATTTTTCCTCTGTTTAACTGTCAGTCTGCCTACATTAATATCTTTTGTCATATTGATTCTGCTAATTGCAACAAGGTGCATAAAAATCAATGCCATTTTACAGAATAGTTTGACAAGACCCATAGAGTTGTTGCCTACTTGGAGAGTAACACAGAAAGGATGTTTGTCTGTTTTACTCTTTTCAAGTTTTGCACTCTCAGACACTTTATCCCTTTGGCTAACACACAGCAGGCACTTCTCTTATTGATGGCTTTTGGTGCTGGGAATTAGTCTCAAATTCTATTCTGTTTTTTTTGAGGACAGGTATCAGTGGGACTTCCTAAGATGTACAGCTGTACAACTATAGATATGATCAAGTTGCATCTCATTTAGTTGAGTCTTCTGGTTTAGTTTGCTACTGCACACAGGAGTTAAGGGCTGCAGAAAAGATGAAACAGAGCATAATTGAAGCCCACACCAGATTTCCTTCAGCTAGACTGTCCAGTTCATTACTGACCCCCTTGGGCATTACAGTAGAGCTCAGGTAGTTGAACTCCTTTCTGTCAATCTCATGGCCCCTCTGCTGAGATCAGGGAGTTTTTCTTACATATTTCACGTGAGAGCAGAGGTCTGCATGTCTTCGTGCAGGAATACAGGAAAAACTGGAAGATGAATTTAATTTATGTAAGTGACATGTCCTCAGCAGCACAAGTATGCACCTGACAAATATTGAGCTATACGGGAACACCAGAAGAATAATTTAAAGCCGTCTATCCCCTCATTTCACAGAATCACAGAATGTTAGGGATTGGAAGGGACATAGAAAATCATCTAGTCCAACTCCCCTGCCAGAGCAGGATCACCTAGACTAAGTCACCCAGAAACAGATCCAGGTGGGTCTGGAATGTCTCCAGAGAAAGAGACTCCACAACCTCCCTGGGCAGCCCCTTCCAAAGCTCTGGCACCCTCACTGGGAACAAGTTTTTCCTTGTGTTTTCATTTGATGAAACCCAAATTTGTCTGCTGTTAGCTGTTGACTGATCAATCAGCTGAGTGTGTTGGCAATAAAAAACATAACTTCAACAGAGGATTTATAGCAAATTGATAGTGGTGAAATCTTTTTGCAGGAATGACAGCAGTTATATAGATCACTGGATTATAAAAGACAAAACGCAATAGAACAAGATAGCCTAATATATTTTAGTTGGCTTCTCTAATGATTTCTTTCCTTTCTAAAATATCCTAGGTACTTGGAAAAATACCTAAAACTTTTATAACTACATCATATAGCATTAAAATTTTTAAATGACTGGAAAAGCTCTCTTCCCCTTGAAACTATGGGCAAAGACGCTGACATTATTTTGTGACTCTGACAAGTAATCAGACTGAGTTTATGTAAGTGTTCTGTTTTTATGGGGAAATCTTGCCTGTGCTGGAAACAATAGAAAAGTATTCATTAACTTTAATGGAAACAGGATTTCCCTCCTTTTTTTTTTTATGGGCAAACTATTGGAAATTATATGAATTATTATGAATCATGCACTCTCTTTGTGATCTGCCTGGTTGTTATTTAGGTCTTTTCTCTGCAGGTTTTAGTACACAGTGACATGTTCCACTGAGAATAGGAAAATGGGATTTCTAGTTCAAGAAAAGTACATCAGTAACGAATAATCAACAAAACTCACATTTTGCTAAAGATGTAACAGATTTGAAACCATTCCACCTTTAATTTTAAGGTGTATTATTTCCTGATACACTGACAATCATCTATATGATGGAAGAGGCATTTAGTTGATTTTTGTCTTCTCTTTTTAGAAGGTCTAAGTGAGGTCATTCCTTATTTAGGAATAATTTAAGTTTACTGTGGCTCTACTGCAACTCCTTAATGTGATCACATTTCAAGGAAATGGCATCTTCTTCAGCTGTTACCTTAGAAGAAATTTTCTTCTCCCCTAGCTGTTTAGACTATATGAGTATACTTTGTGATTTGATTTACACTAGTGTTCATAGAATCACAGAATGTCAGGGGCTGGAAGGGACCTCAAGATCATCTAGTCCAACCCCTCTGCCAGAGCAGGATCACCTAGCCATGTCCACATGTCCAATCACACGTCCAGTCTTTCTTCTGTCTTTGGACTGTATAGAACAGTCATAAAAATACTAAGGAATTAAACTGTTGTGTTTTTTTGTTTGGTTGGTTTTTTTTTAAAAAAAAGCTATTTTAAGTATTTCTCTCAAAATAAAATAATGATTGCATGGCCTACCATGGTCACAGTTTGATATATTGATGTCTCATATTTCTCTTTTGAAGCTGAGTTACTGTATAGACAAAACCATCCTGTTCTTTTTAGTCTTCTGAGAAATACAACTGCTGTTGTAGACTTTTATGATATAAATTTTATAAATTTGCTTCCTATTAAAAGGCTGGATACCTAAGACAGCAGAGAATATAATTAAAAACCCTTTCAAAGAAAATAATGGACATAATAAAGTTAACCAAGCAATTTCAGAAATATGGTCTGTGTAATTGAGAAATAATGAAGTGATACTTGTAGACATCCATGCTGGCATCTGGTCCGAAATGCAATAGAGCATTTGCAAAGTTTAGAAAGATAGAGAAGTAGGAAGATCATTGGAAGACAAAAAGTATTGATTCCATCTGATGATTTAGCCAGAGTGCATTATGACTTGAAGAGGAGAGGGAAGAGAATGTTTCAGTCGGCATGAAGGAGTATGAAACTCACCCACACCCATTCTTCTGCAAACAATAGCTCAACTGCTAAGAGAACTTGGCAGTAAAGCCAAGCAGGCAGTAGGAGGTATAGAGATTATGTAAATCATTATTTCCCATTTTCATTAAAATGGGTCAGCACATCTTGTATATGAAGTCCACTACAGGACATATTTTCAACTTTATCTATAATTGCCTTGCCCTGCTTTGCTCAACACTGTTCTCCTACAGCTTTCTCAAGGAAAGAAAGATGTATTTTATGGAGTTGGCTTCCCTTAAGAGAATAAATTGGAGGAGTTTTAACATCTCCAGAGCATGGCTGTCAAAGGGGCTGAAAATGGTGCTAGAGAGTCAGATATGAAATGGAAACTGATGAAGAACTGGCTGCTCCTGGGCACATGCAGAGGAACTGCGGGCTGACCAGTGTGATTTTGGGGAAAGGATGAATAGTTAGTGCCTGGTGAGGGGTGCTGGTGAGTTGCTGCACATATCTGTGTGGTTTACATGGACTAAGAAAGCTTGGGATATCAGGCTTGCATTTTGCAGTTTCTGTTTCCTCTGGGTCTGTCATTTTTAGTTCTTTTAAAAGTCACCTTGAAGTAGAAACTACCTTAAAGCCATATTGCCCCCTGCATTTATGTTCTAGTATTGCTCTGGGCACTGAGATAAAAAAAACAGGGTCAGGGTCATATTCTTGCTCTCCTTGGCTCTCTTGCTCTTTTATATAGCCCAAGTAAGTGTGATTTGCTCACTTGTGACTCACTTTTATAGAGGAATTTGCCTAGACTGAAGATTTGATAGCTTCTTAGTAATGACAGCTGTTTTCCAAATCTCTTGTGTAGCATTTCTTTACTACGTATAAGGATTTCCTTCCTGAGATTTTTCTGCTGTAATTTTTGAGTCTTTCAAAAGTGTAACCATATGGCAGTTATTCCATTATCTACCTCCTCCTGACTTTTTAAGAGGCTTGGCTGTGTACAATAGTTATTCTCCTGAGATTGTAACTAACTTCTCAACAGTTTATTGGCCTTTATCTTTTGTATAGCCATAAAATAATTTTTACAGGAAGCATACTCTTCATAAGATTAATTAATTGTTATTATTCCTGCCCTTTTGAAATGAACAGCTGATAAATTTGCTGAAGCAGACCTGTGTGATGTCACTTTTATGGACTGCTTTCTCAGAGCAGAACAATATGTTATAACTTTAGCCACAAAGTGCAATCTAAAAATAATTCTGCTTTGCTCTGAAGATGTATGTAGATTGATTATTTTTCTCCTTCAGAGGTGATTTAGGATATTAAAAAGTAAGGTGAGTTCAAGAAAGGGAAATGTGATTAGATCAGGTGGATATTATCTTTATGAGCTGCTGGCTTTTTTTTTTTTTTGGTAAGAATTGTTAGTTTTAGCTTTGAAATAAATCACTTATCAGTTGAATATTTAAATAAGACTTTACTTTTGGCAAACAGCTAATGCTGACATTTTAATGAGTGGAAATGAAAACCATGACTGTCAGATAACTTTAGTTAACCTTATTCAAGATGGAGCTGTAAGTGTTTAATGCAGTTTTTCATTTTCTTTGGCATTTAAACCAAAACAGAGTTCAGTCAGTTGCTACAATCTGCAGCCAAGGAATGCCAATCTAACAAAATACCTTCAGAAGCTGAAGGTGTGTGAACCCACGTAGAAACAAAAAGAAACAGGCTGTCTCTTGAGCTGCTGGACTTCATGGGAGACCAGAATGTCCCTGGTAATGTGTCAGGCTTTGGTGATGCTCGTGGAAGGCAGGGGGCAATGGCAGGGATCTGCTCTCTGGGGCTCTGACTCACTTACTAGCCCATTTCTGAAACACATCAGCCGTGGTCCCCTCTGCCTGACCTCTGCCTTCCTGCAGCAGCCTTGCCTGCATTATGGTTTTTCCACAAAGGACAGTCATTTAACCCTGGTTAACTTCTTCAATAACTACAATTTCCTTGCCCTTACCTTACCCAATATGAAAGTAGTCAAGAACACCAATTTCTCAGATTGCCTTCCATCAAGTCCTGGAAGAAAAGAGATTGCAATTGCCTGTGAGGTCTCTGGATCAAGAGCAATAGAAACCTGGCAGCAGCATTAATTGCATTTTTTTAAACTTTTTTTTTTTTTTTAATTAAACACAAAAGAGGAATACTACAACCTGCACAGTGGATGCTCTGTCATGGATGACATACAATAATTTAAAAACATAACACAGGCTGTGATTTAAGGTTTTTTAGTGCTGTCACACAATTTCAAACCTTAATGTCTCTTAAAATCTGTTGAAGACACTCTTATTCAGCTGATGAAGTTGCCAAATGTGGGCTGTAGTTTTTGGTGGCTGGCTAGAAAGCATCTAAAATGTTTGATATGGGAGGTTTTTGAAAATTAGCAAAACCCCAAATTAGTTCAAAGTTTGCTAACATCAATAGCAAAGAAGTAACAAAAAGTTTTCATATGAAGTGTCATAATTTGATATTTCTAAGATGAACTGGGCATGACAAAATCTGGTACTGCTTCAGGTTGCCTGCAGACTCAGTCAGCCAGTACAGGATCACTTTAAAATACTCTGTACTTCTAAAGATTTCTTCATAACCACCAAAATGATAAGTATGATTATACTATATTTAGAGATTGTGAAATAAGTCTGAAATAATTCTTCACGAGGGATGAGAGGGTGGTAAGGAGTCAGGGAATGCACATAGACTGGTGCTTTTGTCATGAATAGTGATTCATGTTTGGGATAGACCCAGAGGCTGTGCCTAAATAGGGGACCTGGAATCACTGACATATTTATGGGTCAAGAAGTTTACTGTGGCCATATCCAGAGGAGATACAAATTGCTGACAGCGCTCCCAACCTTTTCCTGCTTCCACAGAAAATGGTGCAGATGAAGCACATTTTGTTCTTCAGTTTGTACAGTCCATTGGTTAGAGGCACAGCATGAATAAAACATTATCATTCTCATGGCTGTCTATATTTCTCATCATTTTGTCTAACTGCTGAGTTATACTCAGGGATTTAATAATAATACATGTCTGATTTATCCTCCTGGCTGGAAGTCAATGGAAGACAATCAGCAACAAAAATGCCCATTAGTGTTGGCGTGGCATACAAAGGAGCTTTCACCAGTTGTGCTGCAAACCTAGTTTTCCCTTCTGAAGAACACCAGAGGTATTTGAGCAAGATGTTTCCAAATTATCTGTATATTATTCAGAGAATAGAGGAATTTAAGTGGAGAACAAAATTACTGTCTAATCGTCTCTTGACAATTATGGGATACGTCTCTTGACCTCCCTCTTGAATGGGAGGTCATCCTGAAGCAGACAGGCAGTGAGAGCTGCTGTGGGAAGGGTTGTTTTGTGATAAAGGCCATATACTAAGATTCTGACACCACTTTTTCTTTAGAGATGAATGAGGTTTTTATTATTTTATCATAAAGTACAGATAAAGCTGGAAGCTGAAGTGAACACTCACACCAAAACCATATTAGATATGGGTATTTTCTTGTATAGTGAAGAGAAAGGAGCTGATTGTTTTCTGAACTTCCATATTTTTAATGAAAGGCTTTAATCTTTAACAGAGTTGCACTGAACAAGTGACAAACTATACCACTTGCTCACACTACCCCCATGGGCATGTTCTGGGGAATCTTTGTTCTATTAAGTGCTAATTTCTGCGCACAGGACAATTTTTGAGGTGCCAGTTGGCAAGCTGAGGGGTTTCTGTGGGTTTTACATTCCCTGTCTCAGTTCTGATTGGAGGTGGAATTTCCTGTGATTTTCTCCAAAAGTCAAGTGCTTGCTTTCACTTTCTTTTCCTGTTCATGATGTCATGCCTTTGATGAAATAATGTCTAAATGAGAAGCTGTTATATTTCCAAGGAGACCATCCAACAACATTTCATATTAAGCAAAACTTGCAGATATTTATTATTATCTGTTTCATCCTAATAAGGTCGTGTTTCTTGAAGTGTTTTTCAGTAGAGTGAGGATGTGGATACCTACTGTCCTGCCAGCATGGTGCCCCAGAGAGAAAGGGCTGCATGGGGAGAGCTGAGACCAGCACCATCTTCTTTCTCTCTTTTGCCTCCTTCAAGCTCAAAGAATTTCAAGAGCTGCTGATGGTACAGTTGTTTTTCCTGCTGAGTGAACATAAAAAGAGCTAAAAAAGAGACATTATCAGGCCGGGTGGGTTACTACTGGGGAAAGATCTTGTTGCAGCTTTTATGATTGTGTTTCAAGGTTTTCCCTCTTTTGTCTCCCATCATCCCTAAACCAATGATGTAATATATTAAATTAAGTGGTAACAATGTATGAAGCTGTGGTTATCATAAAATATTTACACCCCTGGAGTGCTGTAAACACACAGTGGAGCCCTAATTAACGGTAGGTAGTCTACAATTATCCCATGATAATTACCCTAATTGGAATTGGCTCATTATGAAGAATAGAATAGAATTTGTTTTCTGTTTAGTACTGAAAAATGGAGTTGGCACTTAACTAAAACCAGCAGCCTCTTCATCTGACTTAAAAAAAATTAAATTGCCTTCTTAGAGCCTGTCACTGTTCCCACAATCTGAACAGTTTTACAAAGAACAACAATAATCACATCCAGTTTCCAAAGTGCATGTACTTTCATAACCTTGTCTCTGTGTCAGCATCATCAATTAATTGGGTGATTAATAACTGTGATGCACAGAGGTCCATAAAAAACCAAGAAGGGCTATCCAAAGTACACAGAGATACACAAATAATTTGTTCTCTTATGCTATTAGAAGAGTTGTGGGAGCAGAGAGAGAGAGCACATGCTTTCCTTTGCTAAGAAAATTTTTCAGCAGTAGAGATGGAGAGGGTCTCTTCCTCATTAAAGTGTGACAATATTTCTGGCCAGGCTGTTCTTTTTTGGCCATTGGGAAATCTTGCAGATGCAAGACCCTGGGTTATTTGCAAATAACCGATCCTATGCCTGTGGAGCTGTCACAGGCCAGCAGGACCCCCCCCCCCACAGCCCAAGGTGATTGGCTGTCACTCCAGATACTCGCTCCCAGGCTCCTGCTAGCAAGAAGGTGCAAGACATTGCAAGTGTGTTTGTGTGAAGCACTAAACAGAGCCAGTGCACAGGAGGCTGAAAAATCCTGGTTCCCTTCCCAAGCATTGCCAAATGCTGGAGACAGTGAGGCAAGTTTTGATCAGGCTAATAAAACTAATGCCTCTCTTCCATCGAGGCTGGCAGAGCAGCACAGGGAAGGAAATGTCACCTGATGTTGAACATCAAACAACAAAACAAGAGTTGGGATTTCTGGACTAGACTGATCCCTGTTGGCCAAGGCTGTGGCCAGGCATGTGGCTCTGCTGCTGCTCAGCTGAGTGAAGACCTTGCTTTTCCCAGATACCCAAATGCCCAATCCTGCCCCTCCTTCCTCACCAAACAGCCCTGATACCTTACACCAGTGTCAGGGTGCTGAAAGTATCAGGGATTTGGAACAGCTTTACCTGGGGCTGCTACAGGCAGAAGAGTATCTGTAATTGCAGCCTGAGAATTGAGGACAACATGCTGCTGCTATGAGGAATCTTCTGTTTCTAATCTTACTTTCCTATCTGTTTGTAAATGTCATGAAAAATTAAATGACAAAAAAAGAAGTGCTGGGTGTTACAAAGTCCTGTGATAAAAATGTGTCTGCTAAGTCATAAATTAATGATTCGTTTCCTACATTTCTTTTGCCTGATACAAACAGGAACAGTTTGCTTTTGATGAGAGTGGGAATGCCTCCACTGAAATGATCTGGAAATAGATGCAAGAAATAAAAGTTAAAGTAGCCTGTAGCAGTCTGCACACTGCTACAAACAGAAGGAAAGTGCACAAAAGGAAATAGGACTGGGAGGACAAACACATCTGGCATGTTATCACTGGTTACTCCCTACCATATAACATGCCTTCAGCTAGTGGGTTTTCCACAAAACCCACTGTTTTTTAAAGTTTCCTCCTAAAAGCACAACCTGCTTACCTTTCTGTCATGTCTGTGACTTTCAGTGTTGTTGGATCATCAGGCCACTCTTTTCAATGCTGTTTTTATTTTTCCCAGCAATTACACTAACTGCCACCTCCAAAAGGGAAACCAGCATTGCAAGTTCTGAAATAGGTTAACTGTGACAAGCAAGAAAAGGAAGAAGCTGGAGATTTCTAAGCAGCATTTCTACACCACTTCCAAAAGGAAATATATCTTTATGCTTCAGAGACAGTGAAAAAGGTGGCTTTTAGTAAGAATGAATAAGGTAAGTCCTGTACATCCAGATAAATTGTTGTGTTTGGCTTTTATTATTATTATTTTAATTGTAGAAACCAAATCTATCTAAATAACTTTTGCCTGTTTTTCAAGTATTTTGAAGTTGGACACTAGCAAAAATGTGTGGCTAGATGTTAGCTTGTTGCCTGTGGTTATGCCTGGAAAAAGTAGGTAGGGCTGTTGCACAGGGAGGTTGTTGGTGATATTTTCTACATCTGCATGGTGGCTTTAAGAGGACCTCAAGACCAGCAGGAGGGGAAATATGTTGGTCTTATGAGGAGAATTAGACTAGAGTTTTACCACGATCTTTGTTCTTCTTCCAGACTCCTTCAAAGTGCCTTGGGACAATAGTTTTTGGGGTTGAGTCGAGTGGAGGCATATTGTAGAAAGAGATGAGATTATAGAAAACAGTCTTTTTTCTTGTTAGGATCTCAGTAGGAAGTTAACAGACACCTAAATGGAGAAAGAGCAAAAAAGGGGCAAAGTTCTGCACAAAGATCAGTTATAGACTGTATTGAAAAATGATGTCTTTCACAGAAATATTATAAAAATAGTATTTTTTTAAAAAAGTATACACTTTTATTCACCTTATTCAGCTTATCCACCTGTTTCTACTTCTCATACCATCCCTTGTCTATAGCAGCTTATTTTCAACAGTCTTTCCTCTGTCAAACTCTTCTGCTCCCAAGCATCTTCCAGCAGATATTAGCACATTGTAAGTGGCACACGACACCCTGATCAGGCTCCCCAAGGGATGAAGACCCTGTCCAGGTAATTTCATTGCCAAGGAGAGCTGCAAAGCAATCTGCCAAATCAATCCCCTCCTGTTGTGTTGTTTGAGATGTTTATTATTTCATGAAGGAGCCAGCTCACTTAGTGAATCTATGCTTTTCATTCTGTGCTAGCAGCTCTTGGGGAATTATGTTCAAGATGGAGATGATAGGATATTTCTCAGGTGAAGGTCTTCATGGCCAAAATGGAGTTGTCTTCCTGGCCAGTACTCTTAAAGGGTTTGCAGACATGTAGTTTATGAATGATGTGGATTGTGATAAGACTCTAAATACAGTCACTTGATACTCTTCTATTTGCTTGCTTTTGAAATATCTAAATTTTTTAGCCTAGACAGGAATCACTTTCATTTTATGAGCTTGTCCCCCTTCAACATTGAATAAAGCATTACAGAGGAATAAAATGGAAAAACAGTAATATAATGGCAAACACAGTGTCTAGTGGAATACTCAAAAACCTATATAAACCAGAAAGAAGTTTACATAAAATGTCTAGGCAAACACAACTTCCTTTGGGACTACACAGCAATAGGCAGTGATACCCAGAAACTTTCATAGTTCTGTACAAGGACTCTGATTCTGGAAGGAGCCTGGGCATCACATCATGTCCTTGCCCTGGTTCACTACCCTTCCTAAGCAGCAGCAAGTTATATTTGCATTGATAGTCTTGCTGGCTTGGTAATACCATTCTCCCCCATCCAGTGTTAAGGGCTAGTCTGGGCATCTTTACATGATACTGCATTCTGCTATATAAACATAAAATACTTTTTTTTATTATTCTTTTGAAATAAATGCAACTGCTTAATAATTGTCAAGATGACATTTAGGTTTTACTTTTTATTTTTAAATAAATACAAATTTCAGTGCTCTAGTCCAGTAAAAAAAAATAAATTTAATGGGCTCAGACACGTTGTTAAATCATTTTAGATGTTGCCACTGTATTCTCATTTTTCCTTAAGTTCTTAATTTGTTCCAGCACTCTTTCTTTTGGCAAGAAACTCACTTGCATAAGCTGTTTGGATCAGCTTTTCACTGTTTTTGAACTCAGTAATTATTCTGCTCCAGCAAAAAAGAAAGAGGTGAGGTGAAAAATTTTTAGTGTAGAAATATTTCTTCTCCTTCAGGATTTTGGGTGCCCATTAGCTCCAGCAGGAGTGGAGATGCTTAGCACTTTGCAGCATTGACTTGCTAAATCAGAGATGCTTCTGTAACCTTGTCCAGCTCCCAAGGAGCTGTGCTGCTGCAATGTCATTTCCATCTGTCCCCTGTTTCTCATTCTTTTCTGACTTTTTTGATTAAGTGAAGGCATTGGTTTTCTTGGAATGAGCTGCAGAATTTATCCTTCCCTCTGCCACAAACATCCTAGCAGATGTAAAACAGCTAGTTTCTCAGAAGTGTGCTTTCTATTCTTAGTGGTCAAGTAAATATTGTTAATCATTAGTGTGTGTGCTGACATTGCTTGCAGCGACTCCTTCCTTGCTTTGGTTGCAAAGAGTAGAAGGGAAATTTGTAACCAACAAGGAAAAAAATTATTAAAATTATAATATCACAATAGCTTGAGAATTTTTTACCTTGTTGAGATTCCCTGTAATGTTGTTACATTACAATGGAAAATACAGTCCTCTGCAACAGCTACTGCAGCAAAGCAAACCTTGAAGTGCTCTTGAAAGCTCTGTGATTCCTCTTATGAAGTGTGCTAAGGTAATGGTGGTGATAAGTGATTCATATTGCTCTGTCTTGTAGATAGCAAGCTTAACTGCACACGTGTCCCCAGGGGGTTTTGTAACACTTCCGTTCACCTTGGTAGATCCAGGTTCCAGATGGAAAATTCAAATTCTGTGAGAGAGTCCATCTGAAAACCTCCTGTCCCTGAAGCCAGGCTGAGTTCTGTCTTCAACTTTTCAGGGGACAATTGTTTCATTTGTTCATCTTGAGGAGATTTCACTCTTAAGGTGAACTCGATTGCAGGCTGCAGACATCCTGCACAAGGATTCAGCCTACATGGCAGATGCTAAAAATTTGGATGTGATTTGGTATCAGCCAGTAGCTCACTTCTCTGTTGGTGGCTGTTGAACATGGTCTGTTGGATGTAACCCTGTCTCAGAAAGGTCCTTACGCTAACAGTTGCTAGGAGCTGTGAAGGCAAACCAGGGGAAATACAACTCAAGGCGTGTCACTTGCAGTGTTGTCCCAAGTCTCCATTGCTGATGCTGTTCAGGACAGTCTCCTGGGTTAAGTGGGTCTTTGCTCTAAGCCAGCAGGACTGTTCCTATGTGCTTCTTTGCATAAGTGATTAAATTTCTGTGCATTTTCATTTCCAGGTCTAGAAAAAGTTGGTAATACCTCACCTTAACCATGTTTACATGACACACAAACCAAGGCAGATTGCTGAAAGTATTCAGGAATCCAAAGAGGCAAACTATCACATAACAGTGTTTTCAAAAGAGCAGAGGTATCTAACTTGGAGTGAATCAGAGTGAATCACTTTGAGCATTTGCTACTCAAATGGGGCTCAGCTCCTGAAGTTTGTGTGAAAGGATTGTGCATGAAGCTTTGGCTCTTTTTTCAAGCAAACACAGATAAAAGTGCTCCCCCCACCCCCCTTAAAAATGAGTACTATTGTTGGAATTTTTCACAGAAATGAAGATTTCTGTACACAGGTTGAAATTACGCCCCCCTTCCAGTTGCCTGTCATTGATCCATACAGTTAGCTGAATCTTCAAGAGGTTTTAAAGATTAAGATTTAGTTTGCAACTCCCTTTCTTTTATCAAGTCTTGGTCACAAAAGAAGCTTTATAAAGGCATCTGGTTGATATGATTCAGAATTCATTTTACAAAACTACGTGGCTCTGTGGAGAGTATTGATTTATTTGTCTGCAAGAGTGATTGACAGCCCAAACCCACGTAATCTAAAATGAGATGCAAAGACAGGATCTGACAGTCCATCACAGCAGACCTCTTGAGTTAGCAAAGTCCTGTTCAGGAACCCTGCACCGGGCTCAGTGATGGGGGCAGACTTTTAATCAGGTGATGAAGGCATGTGATGAGTGTGCCAGACAACGTGACAAATATGGCACTGGGAAACAGTGTGCTGGGGGCAGTGCTGTTGCCTGAGCATCTCTGAGTGGTGCTGGGCCCTGGCTGTGGGTGCAGCCTCCTCTGTCAAAGGGAAGCCAAGCACCAGACACAGCTGCTCAGAGGCCCTGGCCAGTGGGTGTGAAAGGGAGTGCAGAAATGAGTCTTGTGATCATGTGTGGGACTTGATGGGTCTGGCATCACCTCAGGCAGATGTTTTTTGGTCCCTGTTTCAGTGGGCTGAGCTGGAATACAGCACCAAGCCTTGGCTCAGCAAGGCTCTTCAGGCTGTACTGTGAGCGTGGCCAAGTCCCATGGAAGTCAATTCATAGTGCTAGAGTCTTCACTGAGCCTTCATCTCAGACAACTGTTCAGAAACCTAGATGAATCATGTTTAGTGTTAAGCACTGAATCATGAACATACCAAATCTGTCAGCAACAAAATTTATAGGTAAAAGAATAAGTCGGTGCACCTCTTTAAAGTGTTGGAAGCACTTTATCAGGGTGAGTATTTGGATCTTATAACCATAAGAGCGTTCCAAAGTATTAATTTAATTGCACAGCCACCTTCTTATCTAATTTGCCCCTAGCCAGATCTTAAAAGTGATTTAAACTTCAAAGATGATAGTAATCCCACATGCACAAAGACACTTGGAAAAACTATTTCTTTGAAAAGTTACTGATCAGAAACTAGTGTTGATTGCCTGCTCTTTCCTTGCAGCATTACCTTTTCTGTATGCATGGAGTGGACTTACAATTTGTTAACTGCTACCACTATTTAGGATCAGTTAAGCTTTCTCACATTAATTAAAAAACTGTAATTAAATAACTGAAAAGCCCCTCACTATGACTCAGTCTCAGAGTGTGCATCTGGCCCTTGTTTGGGATGGAGGGGAAAAAAAAAAAAAGAAGTTATGTAAGAAATTTCCGGGATGTTTTCTTTTGATTATCCCATAAAGTCACTCTGCTGAAATGGTAATGGCAGGGAAATAAAACAGAGGGACAGATATCTTTCACTGAGGTGAAAAGGACTGTAGTAGATATTTCTGCTTATGTTGTAGTTTGATTTTAGACTGTAATACAGGAATAAAAAAAATATGAACAGAAGGTGCAAAATAAATATTCTTTTTCAATAAATTTTAATTATAGCCCTATTAAAGTCTTGGTGAACTTAACTTAAAAAGATTCCTTTCCTGGAGGAGATGGGCACTCCAGTCTTACTCTCCCATATTGACACAAAAAGGGAAGATAAACATTAAAAAAACAGATTTAGTCTTGCAATACTCTTGCTATATTTAATAGCTCTTTATGTGTTTTAAAAGATTAGGGTGTAGTTTCTGAGTACATTTGTGAAAGAAAGGAGGTTTGTGCATAAGCTTTATCACATTGTAGAAGATCTGTCTCCACTAATTGAATTTGGCTACTTTGATGTTATTTTAGTGACCACATAAAGCAGGGAGGGTAGGATACTTCAGCTTCTGTCTCCTGATGGACGTGGAAAACATGTTGTAGCTAAAGCTTTCTAAACAATTAAACCATCCCGCTTGTAACATAAAGATGAGACATATTTCCTCATAGCTCCCCATCTAGATTCCATGAAAGCTGTTCAAAAACATTTGTTGAACAGCTGTCTCTAGAAAGAAGAGTACACTATTTAAATGTATTTCTTAAATTGATAAAGATTTCAATGGATTGTTGTTTGGTGTTCTTTTTGGGGCAAAAAGTTTTCAGAGTAAAAAATTCAGCACTTCATGATACCCTTTGCTTTTCTACAAAAAAGTTCAAAATACTCTTTATTGAGCTGAAAATTTGGGGTCATGCAAAGTAATTTTTTTGAAGGAGGGAATCTTGTGATAACTTTTGCCTTTAGAGCTCAATTTAGTTTGAAAGAAACTTGAGTTGCTGCTCACAAGAAGGGAACAGCTGGTGGCAGCACTGGTCACCCAAGGCAGCCTCTCCTGCAACAATCATTTGATACTAGAGGTTGGGTTCCTTAGGAAGTCTAGAAGGTAAGCAGAAGACTTGAGGCTTCATGCTTTGGAGAAGAAAATGGGGGCTTATTCTGGGATCAAAAAATACAGAATCATAGAACTATTAATGTTGCAAAAGACCTCTAAGATCATCAAGTCCAACTGTCTAACACAGGGAGCATTAGCTATTTCCCAAAGTGCAATGTGTGTACATTTTTTTATCACCTCCAGGGATGGTGACTCCAACACCCCCCTGGGCAGTCTGTTCCAGTGCTTAACCACTCTTTAAGTAGGAAATTTTTCCTAACATACAATCCAAAACTCCTGCAGTGCAACTTAAGCTTCTCATCACTAGTTACTTGGAAGAAGAGACCAACACCCATCAAGTCCAACTCACCTGCCAACACAGGATCACCTAGGGCAGGACACATAGGAACGGATCCAAGTGGGTCCCCAGAGAAGGTGACTCCACAACTTCTCTGGGCAGCCTGTTCCAGTGCTCCATCATCTTCACAGTAAAAAAGTTTCTCCTCTACTATGGTGCCTAAAACTGAACACAGTACTCAAGCTGCAGCCTTGCTGGTGCCGAGTACAGGGGCATGATCACTTCCCTACGATGATTCCCTAGGGAGTTGCCATGAAAAGGAGTGCCCAGGTCAGTCAGTCATTTCATTTCTAAAGGAAATGTTGACAGATCTTACTTCAGCATTCCAAATGTTCCTTTGCTGTGCTTTTTCCCCTGTGTGGTACTGAGCTAGGAGCTCACTTCCACTTTCATTCTAGAGATCTACACAGTGAAAGCACTCCTTAGCACAGAGCATGACTGCTTCTCCTTCCAAGCCTGTCTTTCCTGGTCAGACTGTGCTCATCCACAGTTACGCTTCGACTGTGGGTGCAGCATCACACCATCTCAACACCATCCCAGTCCTGTTGTAGCTGTGCCACTGCACCTGGAATTCTGGGTCCTTTTGTTGTCCAGGGTTTCACATAAACTCTCTACAAGCAGTAGAAAAAAGCCTCAGAATGAACTTCCCCTGAGTAGAAATGCAAAAGTCCTCTTGGGACCTTCTCCCTTGAATATTTACTCTGTTTTCAGCTTCTTTTTCATCTTAATGGAAATAGATAGATAGATAGATAGATAGATAGATAGATAGATAGATAGATAGATATACAAACCCAATATCGAATCTGACCTCCCTGATGGCAATTACATCATTTCACTACCAATGCTGTGGCAGAAACACTGTGAAGTCCTAGACTGGACTTAGTGGCAGACAGGAACTTCATTCAGGAACAAATGGATTGCAATTGAAGGCAGAGCAGAGTCTTCTTTGGACACTGGTCATTGAAGAAGACTGACCTTTGTGATCAAATATACCAAATGTGATCATCATACCAAATATGATGTCTATGGGCTGGAACTCCTCTTTGATCAGTTTAGGGTCACCTTTCCTGTCCGCTCGTCTCTGCAGCTGAAGCCTTTCAATTTCTGCACCCCCCAATGTGGCACACAAGATCCAGCAGTGGCCTGGGTCTGCACACCAACCCTTGGTACTAACTCTAAACATAGGCTGCTAGAAGCAGCCGCTGCCTGGAAAAAAAAGCTCCTATTTCAGACAGTGTAGTTACTAAGAAGAGACTGAGCTGAAAAGTAAAATCCCTGAACAGAATCAGTTTTGGTCTCACTCAAACCAGAACAGCAGATGGATAAAATGTTTGCCAAAATCTCCTCATCTTTCTACTGAAAAATGTGTCTACTGAGACCTGTTCTAAACGGCTGAATATATTGTCAAAACCACATAGTTAGTCCATGGCCCAAGCCTCTTTCTAAATTAGACGCATGAGACGGAGAAAAAAAGATAATGGTCTTTTTACAAGTCTGCATAGCCTCTTTATAAACATTGATTCTACATTTCTCTCAATGAAAAATTAATAGCAGTAGACTGCAGACACATTCTGCAGTGCTATAAACTAACATTTCAGCCATCATGAAAAAGCAATTCCTGTCTCATTCTATAAGAAGAGATTCCTTAAAAGTAAGACCTCTGAGATCTGATAATCAAAAATACTGGAGTAAAAAAAATGTTTCAAATTTCTACTAGTGCTATGCTTGAAGCATATTTGGATAACTTATTGAGTTTGCTTATTGGTGACTATACTAAGACTGACTAATTTTTGGATGGGATGCTCTGTGGAAACCCTGAGTAAGGTAAGGAGAGGACAGTTTGAGTGCAATTCAAATGTTAAATATCTTCAGTTCAGGTAAGTACATCTTACAAAGGCCCTTCTGAAGCAATAGACACTCTGTATGATTCACCCTGCACAGGGTGAAAGACATTGTACTCTTGAAGCACCATAGACTATGCAGAATGATGTAGTTTTGGCAATATGTTCAGCCATTTTCAACATCTGCATTTGAAGAGTACCAACCTTGACAACTGTTTGGTCCCATTTTTGCCCTCATTTTGACACAAAGCAGGAGGAGGATCTGTACAGGAGAAGGTACATTCTGCTTGTCATAAGTGGTTAGATCTGTGCTGCAAGGGTGTCAGATATTAATGAAGTACACAGATTACAAAAGAAATCAAGCAGTAACGCATGATGCTCCCAGGGTCTGAATTTCAACAAAGGGTTGGGATGAGGGCGACAGATGCTGTTGGATTCCTGATATGCTCCAGGTTACAACACAGCTTAGTACTTGATAAGATTTTCAGTTCATAAGGGTTTTTGTTTTCTGTTTCCTTTTTTTTTCTAGGACTGTGACATCTCAAATATCTTTATCAGCCCTCTCACCCTTCTTATTGAGTCCAGTCAAGCAGGGGAAGGGTGACACATGCTGTTGTATGTATCAACTCTCCAAGGCAGGTGTGGAAATGCTGCAGGAGCTGCCTTGGCACTCAGGGTACAATAGTGGTTGCCTGCTTGCCAGTGCTTGCTCCTTCTTGCCCCAGACAGAGATTTAGAACCTTCTGTTCATGGGCTGAGGTTAGCATTTGAGTGTGGAATCCTTCTGTTGTTACTCCGTCCCAAAATACATAATGGAGTAAGTTTGAGACCATTTATTCTTTATTAAAAAAAAAAAAAAAAGCAAAACCAAAAAACACAACAAAGTTTTTCCCTGTTTCTCAGAAAAACAGGAGATGATTTCATCTTAACATAATTGCTAAATTTATTTTTAAGATGGGAGAGTGTCAAAATCTGTAATCTTGCACGCCTCCTTTAATACATAACATCCTGATTATAGTGGCCCTGAAAAATTAACAAGTATTCAAATAAACCCTAACTGAAAAGGATGCGAGGCCACCATTATCCAGCCTGTGTGACTCATTAAAGTGTAGGGCAAAGAGCACAACAGAGTTGCATTAATCACTTGGTTCTTCTACAGGAATAAAAAGCATTTGTGTGATACTTTATTTACAACATACCATATGCAGAACTAGCTGATAGACTCACAAAGGCTCTAGGGATGCTGATGACAAAGGAGCATCCCACTTCTAAGTGATTTTGGGAGGTTCTTTTAGTTAAATTTCATTTTAGACTTTTTTTAATCAAGCATTTTTCTTGATGATAATGCACAAACAACTTTCAGATTTTTGCTTTTATGATGAAAAAGAAAAGCTTAATTTTCTTTTTAATGGCTTCTTCCCTCCTGGATCTTAGAATGTGACAAAAACTCATGTAAGTTTGAAAATATTATTTCATTACTAGATTTCATAATACCGAGAGAGAACCCGCCCCCCCCCCCAAAAAAAACCCAACCAAAAACCAACCCCAAACTTATGAAGAGGCTTTTTTTTAGAACAAGATTTTGTATTAGTTACCTTGAAGATAATTTTAGCAAAGTTATACAATAATGGATTAGTTCTCAGATGGCTGTGCTACTAACAAACCAAATGGGTTAAGTAAAACTCTTTGAAGAATACTTAGGATCAGAGAAAAGAAGAGAAAGAATGACAATGGAAGAAGTGGGAAATGAAAGAAAGAGAGAAGAGAGAGAAGAGAGAGAAGAGAGAAGAGACAAAATAAAAAAAAAAGAAAGAAAAGAAGAGAAAAGAGAATAAGAGAGCAATCTGAATGGAGCAACAGACGAGAAGTGGCTTCACAAGATAAACTAGCATTGTTTCTGGTGATAAGTGTATTTGGTGTTTTTATTGATTCCAGGAATTTGCATCTTATAAGTGAATCTTGTGTTTGGATTGGTGGCTCCAGATTGTGTTTACTACAAATGGTAAAAAAAGTTTTCTAATGGGAAATTTGGTCAGCATTGAGAGCAAGATGAAACTACTGCTGGATATAAATGTTAAAAATTACTGTTAAAAAGAAAGTACCTGGTCCAGAGTAGGACTTACTAGTAATAGTCATTGTACATGAGCAAGGATCTCAGAGAAGATGGTTAGAGCCCTGGACTGTGTTAGTCAATGGCCCATGTTGCACAGCAATGCTCAGAAGTGAGGCAGCAAATAGAGGAAATCTCAGATGTGGTTGATACTGCAAAATCCAAAACACAGAATAAAGAAGAAATGACGAATTGAAAGCTGGCATTACAAAAAAAACAACATATGGAGCTTCATATGGTATGGCAAACACCATAAACTGAGGCATGGGCTGGCATTTGGAAAAATTTTAATATAGTTTGATTATTGTTGTTGGTTTTGGCTGAAGAGATGTTTGAGGGCCCCTTCTGGGAGCCAGCTGGGACTGATTACTGTACAGAGCAGTATACGTTCAGTAGTGCAGAACAACTAGACCCAAAACACTTGTGGAGCAGACCTCTGCCAGCCTCCCTGGCTTGGAATTGTTGCTGGATTTCCTGTGGTGGAAATCACAGAAGGATTCCCAGTCTGAAATTGCTGTATCTTGACTGCAGAGTGCTTGGTTTTGTCCACACACTGCCATTCTCACTTTCAATAAACAAACTAAAGGAGCTGTTTTAAGATTAGACAGTGAGTTTTTCTTGATGGCTTTTCTATTGGTGTTGTCAACAAGATTTTCAGTAAGCACCAATTAAGAGAGCAGGCCCTCTGATGTCAATTGATAATTTTTTATTACCATTTTGATGACAATCATGGCCTTTTAGCTATTAATGTGCTTTTATTTAAAATTAACTCTTAAACTTTCCTAATCTTGATAAAATAAAAAATGCTCTAGATTTGTATGCAGTCTTCAAAACGTGTAATATTACAACACATGCTAAACATAGAGTTCATCCAGTAATCTCAATAGGACTATTCTTGGGCTTAGAGTTCATGTTGAGTGGAAAAACTGTTTGTTAACAGAGTCACTGTCCCAAAGCCAAGACATTAAATGAAATATGATTTGATAAAACTGACATCTTGTTAACATTTCTCTGTGCCTTAACACAACTCTCAGTAAAACAGAGCTGCAACTCTAAAATACTCTATGTACTCTAGTTTTATGCTATCTGTGAACTAGCCAAACTATGAAAACTATGAATAACTATGATAAAACTATGAATAACTAAGAAACTATGATATAATAAAATCAGATTTTCATTGGTCCCATTTTCCTACAGAATGTTTCTGTGGCACATTTCCCCTGTTGCTTTTACAGCTGCAACATTCTAGCTCTTTTGATCTCTGTGAAATAAATCAGATATCAAGAAGTCAAATATCTGTCTCCTTCACAGACACCTTATGTGAGAGCACTCCTATTGACTTCCTACACTGTAATGGAGAAGCATTTTTATTTTACCTTGTTTACCTTCAAGGTACAAACATGTCTTGGATAATGAACACAAGGGCAGAGGGAAATAATGTCAACAAAAAGTGCCCAAAAGATTTACATAAACTGTCATTTGAGCTTCTGTAACATGCAGATGTAACTGCTATGGATAATAGAAATACCTGTCATTTTATCTGTCAACACATCGTGACCATTTTACCCAGTTGCCCTTTGGGTGCCCCTTTTCTAAGTTTTTTTGGACTGGTCTTGCCTTAATACCTTTCACAGGCAAAGTTAATGGCTGTAATAATTCCTTTCTACTCACTTCACATATTCATTCTGACTCAACTTTTTCTCTGACTCACAGTCTGTTTCTATTTCCATAATCATGAGTGCATGTGAAACATCCTGGGCTAATGCGAAATGGCACAGACATCAAAATCTGTTATTCATACCTATGTGAGTAATGCCCACTCATCCTCTGGTACATGTGTATTGACTTGATATCACCTTCATTTCCTGCCTTTTCCCATTTATTGTGTCACTTGGTGAACCTTCTTCCACAGTAATGGGGTTGATATCACTTTTCTTATGTCAGGATGAAAACCCTTCAAGATACGAGGATTACATCTTAACCTAACTTTTTAAAAAGTATCCAGAAAAAAGATTGTAAAAACCCAACAACTTTGGGACTACTGATAAACAATTTATCATTACAGGGAAGCTAGTAATTAATTCTTCATACAGGCTACTGAAAGTGCAGGAGTTCCTGTTCTTAGTGAACAAAAGCTCGTCAAGGAACTCAGCACAATTTAGGAGTTGGAAGTCGCAAGGGCATTTTTGGCCTTTGTCAAAATCCTTCTGGGGTCTACCTCTCTGGACATTTTCAAGACCTGCCTGCATCTGTTACTGTGTGGCCTGCCTGGGTGATCCTGCTCTGGCAGGGGGGTTGGATTCGATGATCTCCAGAGGTCCCTTCCAACCCCTCCATTCTGTGTGTGGAAAAAAACAGAGAATAAAGAAAAAAAAAAAAAAAAAGGATGTCTGGAACTAATTGATATGCTTTGATATGCTTAGGCTGTAAATGTGGTGCAGTGAGGCACACATTTAGTAATAATACATGCTACTGTTAAATTGAGATCAGTAGCTGATTGTAGGTGTTGCTACTGCTTGAAATTGGGGGGGCTTTGTTGTGAAAAGTCTATTGTACATGTGAAATCTGCTGGGTAGATTCTCCTCATGGACTTATTGTATTTTTTGCTATGTAAGATGTAAAATTGCAGGGTGAAGTTTGAGTAAATTACATGAAACCCCTGAGATATCTGCTAAATACACATAACAAACAGAAACTGTTAGAGGAAGGAATATCCTTTTCTGTATTAACGTCTTTGATCAGAGGGGACCAGGAAGGGGAAGAGAGCTGTGTAATAATCATGACATTATCTGTTACTTAAAACATTACAGTAAGGTAACAAATTGGGTATTTTCTTCTTTATTTATTTTTTAAAAATTATTTACAGAAACATTATCACATATAAATATGGAAACCTTGGATATTTCTACTTATAATAATATTCTACTAATATTATTTTTATGGACAGATAGCAATTGACTAGTGTGACCTTTTAGATACTTTTTATCAGGTCATGGATTTAGTGATTATTGTGGAACTGCAGTTAACTTTTCCTGGAGCTCTTACTGGGTATGCAGAAATCTGGCAACATCTTTAATTCAATCATGCTTTTTTTTTTTTCTGTGCAGGATATTTCATTTTGTAAGGTAACAACGTGAGATATGGGATCCTTATGCTGGTAACTGAAGATGCACAAAGCACTTCAATATCCTAATTATATTCTGACTCACTGAAACTTGTACACTCTCTGTGGACCTCCTAATCCATGCAGTAAAACAAGTAGAAGTTGTAGGCATCTGGGTAATTTCACTTAACTGAAATACCTCATCTGGTTGCAGTAACATTTCTTGCATTTGCCATTCTGCAGTTTCAATTTTCTTGATGTGAAATCATCTTGCTGGACAAAAAAAACCCAACTCAACACTCATGCCCTTTCCCTAGGAATCCCCAGGAGCCTTGAGCTCCTCCACCCATGACCTCAGTGATGTGGTGAACCCCAGCCACCCTTCATGGCACCAGCCCATGGCCTCTCCCCACGCTGCTCAGACCCTTGTACTTGCTCCTGCTGCCCTGAGTCAGCCTCTGGCAGTTGTCACTGCTTGATCATCCCATGGGGCACTTGTATCTCTGATGTCCAGAGTAAAGCTTTCCATCCTACCAGGGCTGATTTCTTACATGTCTTTTTCAGGAGACAGGTGCAGAGATTGGACAGCTTTTCTAAGGCATCTTTTTATAACATTTAGTACAGGATTCGTACCACTGCAATCTTCTTTTGGAATAGTAAGTGTAAACTAATACTCTGTGCTGTGTGTGAAGTGAAACCTCTCCAGGCAGAAGCTCCACTGAAGTGCTGGTACTGGGAAGTGCTCTGGCTCCTGACATTAACTGAAGTGTTGGTTATTCCTCTCTAACACTGAGTGTGGGAGACACTTAAATGATGCCAGTGACTTTGCACAGGAGTCTGGTAGCCAGTTTCCAGAGGGACTTAATCACTGCTTTTTCCTCAGTGATGATGACTGAGTTGGATTGACTGCATTGGCTGTAAATTTAAGCCCCAGTGTCCTCTTACTGCAGCTCTAATGTCTTTATGCCTTCTGGCTTGAAGACAGATCTTCATATGGAGAAGATCACTGACAAATCTGCTGCTTTAAAAGGGTAGAAATAATGTTTGCTATAAACATGTTGCTAAACTGTGACATCAGTATTGGAAGGATAGCAATTATAGAAGGACCATGTGAGAGAAATTACCTCATTTGATGGATAACAGCTCAGAAAATGGCCTAAAAACTTTTGTCTTCATTTAAGACAAAACTTAATTTAAATCTGTGTCAGTTTATAGTGATATAAAAAAGCTGACACTGGCAAAAAATGTACATTGAAACAGTAAAAAAATTTTTGTGGAAATATCCTTAAAAATGCTTCTTGTAGTACTGAAATTCCTTAGTAAGCTGGGGATTACTGGGAAAGATTCTTGGACACAGTTCAGGTTTTTGCAGACAGATACTATCAGTCATTAAAGAAAAACATAGCTGCTCTGAAAGAGCAGAGTGACATTTTGATTGAAAATGCCAGTATATTAGAAGCTCATGTGGCTTCCAGCCCTCTTTGTTCAGTATTCACTGAGGACATGCATTTAAATGTGCATTGCTTTAGAAACTACTAACACTGCATAGGACACAGTTGGGCTTTCCTGCCCAAATGAACCACTTGAAAATTAAGTTTCAGCTTCTGGAAACAGTCATCTCACACTGTCATTGCTTATGTTTGGCAACAGGTTTTGAAAGATGCTCTCTGACTACACTGTTAGGTTTCTCAAGCTCAGAGCATGTTTGTCACTAGACATCTCTGCCTCAAAGGCACAGTGGCTTGCTTCTCATAATTTTTTCATTTTACAATTTTTTTTCTGTTCCAATCTTGCTGCTTCCAACAAAACCATTAATGAAGTGAAGGGAGAGTTCATTAGTCTAGGAATTCATTTATGGGTAGGCATGCTTTTATAAGCTCTTAAACAGCTCAGTGTAGACTGTCAAGATAATATACACATGCAAGAAATCAGAGACCTGTCATATTGCATCACTGATTACTGCTATAATTTCTTCATTTGAGATGATGTGTGAGAGATGTGTGTTTTACAAATTGTACACTTATAAATCTGACCAGTCCTTTGGACTATGTATTCCTTATTGTACAGCTTCCATATTCCAGCAAAGCATTTGTATTCCTGGTACACTGACTGCCTCTGATGCCTTTTAAATTCTTCTTCCTCCCATTTCACTTCACTTCTGCCCATCTCCTCAAAGACAGTAACCATCACATCATACATGCATGTATTCTTGTACTGTCTCCTTTACTACATTTTGTTTTTCATGGCAGACATTCAGTCTCAGGAGACTTGCTTTTGTTGCTTTCATGTTTTGAATGGCTTGAAAGGGGTGATGGCTGAAAGACAAAAGGTCAACAAGCAAGATTCAAAATGATAAATCGACTGGTTGCTGGCATGCTGGATCATCTAGCTTTTTTTTCTTCTACATACTGTACATATTTCTTCTTACTGGTGCTTTTTTTTTTTTAATTTCAGACAGAAACTTGAAAGGAGCTTTATTATTAATGAATATCAGATACTGAATCTATTTAGAAAAAAACCCCACAGTTGACTGTGCTGCATCTGTTATCTGAACAAAAAAAATGAAGTCAGAATTTTAATAGAGAGTATATGAATATTTTTGAATCTACAGAATAGCACATCTTATTTTTCAGTGCCACTGAATCAAAGTTACTGCTACTACCTACACTGACTGATAAGAGCATGGCCTTCTCTTTCTATTAGGCCATGGAAAGCAGCTGCCAGCCAATACAGAAAAGTAAGGATTACCTCCTATCTTGATGATGATGTAGGTTTGGTACAAGAATTACTTGCTTTGACTATGCTGAAGTAGGAATAAAGAAGAAATCAATACCGAAGAATATTGAATAATTCAGCAGTATATCAATAAATATTTAGTTCCAAACACAGGAACCCTCATGGTAAAATGTTTATGTACAAAGGAGGAAGAGAGGTATTAACCAGATGGTCATAAGAAGGAAGACTACTGAATGGATGGGAGCAGAGGCACACACCTCCTCAAACTGTTGTCTGCAATGTAGGTCAAAACCACATATTAATGGAAGACCTGCTATCAAATTAAGCAAGCCCATACAAAAATGAAGCAAAGAACTAGAACCATCATCCACTCTGGAAATGATCTCTGTTAGCACTTGTTTTCAGGTAAGAACAACACTGCCCATAATCAGTGTACTACCTGGTTTGAGTATTTAAATGCTGGAGAACTAGAGCTGGAAAGAAATTATCCCTGGTTCTGAAATCACATTTGAAAGATTTAAATGAAAATTTTCTTTGACCAAAGGGGAAAGCTATTGATCTAAGCATATATAATATACATATATTATACTAATGACAACTGTGAAAGTAGTATTCTAAATTCCAATTATTTTGATTTCTTTGATTTGATAAGTGATCCCTCAAGAACTATTTCTGTTATTCATTAGTTCATTGTTGCCCAAACTGAACTTTCTTGTACGTTTTTGTATTTTTATAATCTTGATAGTGTCTGTGTCTTACCTTGACTGTTACATTGTGCCCACAAATGTGGCATGCCAAGGAGGTAGGTCCATTTCAAACAGTAGTCAACTTTTGAAACACACTGAAAAGTCAGAAGAATGCCAGCTGACTCTTCAGCTTGTTGGGATTTGTAATTCCCCTGGGACTCTACCTTCTCACTGACAGGCAGCTGCATTGTGTAGCCATCATTTGGAAAAGTTCCTCCAAGTTCTGTGCCAAATATGAGACTGTGATTTAACTTCAAAGGCAGAAATGCCAATCTCAGTGTGCAGATATTCAGATCAAAGTAATGGCACGGCCCTTGGCAATCTAAGACACTAACACTGTTTCCAAGAATATATAACACATAATTTGAGAAACCAAACCTGAAGTACTTGGACGAGGACTGTAGGTAACCTCTTCATGTAGGTAGTGAGAATCAATTCAATTCTCTCCCCCAGCACAGGCTTCTTCCTCCCATCCATCGCCTCTGCCTTTGCTTGTTCACTTTCCTCTGGGGCTGTTGACTGCAGGAGGTGGGAAGACAGTGCTGCTTTCTTCCAGAAGAAAATCTCTTCTGTGACCACTACCAACCTTGTCTTTCCTCAGGTGCTTTGTATGTGGAATAAGCAGAAGGGGTTACAATAAAAGAGGTAACTGTATTTGTTTGCTTCCCTTAACAATCCCAGACTGGGAGTCATCTGAAGGGACAAATGATTGCATCCATACAGGGCTTGGTTTAGGACAGAAGGAAAACTGGGAAGTCAGAAGATAAGGGAATATGAGTTAAGGAAATTGGTGTCCTGTTTGTGATTGTGGTGAAAGAGGACAGAACTGACCACATCTCTCACTTAAAGAAAATGATTCTGTAGCACCATATTTCAGGGCAAGAAGAGACAAAAAGAAAAAATAGAATAAACAGAAAGAAAGAAAATATGTTCTCATCCATGTCTTACTTGTACTGCTTGTATATAAATACAGTAAACATGTTGGTATGTATTGCAAATCAAACCTCATTACTGTGAAAAGAGATAGTGGGGAAAAAAAAATCAGTCAAAAAGCTCAAACTCTATGAAAGACGGAGCTAAAACCAGTCCTGCAGTGTAACTGTAAAGGTGCAAGAGTAGATAAGAGTATAAATAGTCCAGAGTTCTTTAAGGAAATGGAGGGGGAAGCTTGTGTAAAAATAATCAAACCAGACAATATTCACAGCCACAATGTCTGAGTTGCTCTTTTTTTCACATGTATCTAAATTGCAAAACAGCAGCATCTCTTCCTTGCCTGCACAACAGGTTACTTCCAGATGGGTGCCTTGTGAAACGCTGCACAAGACACTGAGCTGAGGTCTTGCAGAGGAAATACAAGAATAAACTGAGACCAAGAGAGGAGAGGAAGCATGAGGGTAGCCAAGAACATCCGCTCTTTTGCTACTGTCCTCAGATCCTCATTGCTTCCTGAGCCTTATTAGAACTGTCAGGGGCAGGAGACAGGAAAGTATGATGGGTTCCATCAGTTACACACATAGTTTTTCTTCTTCCTACGCTAATGACACTAATACAGTGCAACTCTTCTACAGTATGAGGTATCTTGCCTGATATTTTTTTTTTTGTTAAGCTTGTCTCTTCTTATTTTCTTTCCTCTTCTTCTTGCCCTTTTGCATCCTTGATGATTTCATTTCTCTGTTCTTTTTCCTTCTCTAACACCTTTCTCCATAATGTATGACTCCAGTCTTCCCTCTGTTTCTGTCTCCCACTCCTTTGTCTCTGTTGGAAGCTTTTCAATGCAGGGAAGGAAGGATGGAGTGTGCTGTTGTGAATGCTTCATGTTCTCCTTTTTCTCCACTGGGTGCAATGATGTTTTTACTGAGATATGGCCAACTGTGGTAATTTTTATGCCTTCTCATTCCTTGTTGAAGGAGGAGATAACTCACATGTAGCTCAGTGCCAGCACTGTGGTAGCTGAGTAAAGTACTGATTACATAGTGACAAAAATGTCATGCAGTCTGAAACCATTTCTGAGTGATATGGCCTCTTGACTATGCTCTTGCATCATTGTTTTCAACAGGAAAAAGTACTTAAATGCCTGTGATGGGAAATCAGGGAGTCCAATGGGGCAATATTTTCCTTCAGTCTCCGGTTCCTTGCTGACACTTCTTAATCTGTTCACAACGAGTGGAACTGGAACATATAACTTACTCCAGGAGAGACAAAACCACACATTTTCTGCATCTTGAGTCTTTCATTTGAGCTCTACCCCATGTGTTACTGTGTCTTTGATGTGCAGATACAAGAGTTTCAAATTATTATATTCACTCTCTTAGCTATAGTAATAGAAGCTCATATTTGCTGATACAAGAAAACACATATTTAACTGATTATATTATAAGACCTTTACAATATTTATAGTGTTGATGCTTTCTAAGATCTCATTCTTTGTCCTGAGTGTGTCTGTTTCCATGCTCAGTGTTTATGACNCTGACAGGCAGCTGCATTGTGTAGCCATCATTTGGAAAAGTTCCTCCAAGTTCTGTGCCAAATATGAGACTGTGATTTAACTTCAAAGGCAGAAATGCCAATCTCAGTGTGCAGATATTCAGATCAAAGTAATGGCACGGCCCTTGGCAATCTAAGACACTAACACTGTTTCCAAGAATATATAACACATAATTTGAGAAACCAAACCTGAAGTACTTGGACGAGGACTGTAGGTAACCTCTTCATGTAGGTAGTGAGAATCAATTCAATTCTCTCCCCCAGCACAGGCTTCTTCCTCCCATCCATCGCCTCTGCCTTTGCTTGTTCACTTTCCTCTGGGGCTGTTGACTGCAGGAGGTGGGAAGACAGTGCTGCTTTCTTCCAGAAGAAAATCTCTTCTGTGACCACTACCAACCTTGTCTTTCCTCAGGTGCTTTGTATGTGGAATAAGCAGAAGGGGTTACAATAAAAGAGGTAACTGTATTTGTTTGCTTCCCTTAACAATCCCAGACTGGGAGTCATCTGAAGGGACAAATGATTGCATCCATACAGGGCTTGGTTTAGGACAGAAGGAAAACTGGGAAGTCAGAAGATAAGGGAATATGAGTTAAGGAAATTGGTGTCCTGTTTGTGATTGTGGTGAAAGAGGACAGAACTGACCACATCTCTCACTTAAAGAAAATGATTCTGTAGCACCATATTTCAGGGCAAGAAGAGACAAAAAGAAAAAATAGAATAAACAGAAAGAAAGAAAATATGTTCTCATCCATGTCTTACTTGTACTGCTTGTATATAAATACAGTAAACATGTTGGTATGTATTGCAAATCAAACCTCATTACTGTGAAAAGAGATAGTGGGGAAAAAAAAATCAGTCAAAAAGCTCAAACTCTATGAAAGACGGAGCTAAAACCAGTCCTGCAGTGTAACTGTAAAGGTGCAAGAGTAGATAAGAGTATAAATAGTCCAGAGTTCTTTAAGGAAATGGAGGGGGAAGCTTGTGTAAAAATAATCAAACCAGACAATATTCACAGCCACAATGTCTGAGTTGCTCTTTTTTTCACATGTATCTAAATTGCAAAACAGCAGCATCTCTTCCTTGCCTGCACAACAGGTTACTTCCAGATGGGTGCCTTGTGAAACGCTGCACAAGACACTGAGCTGAGGTCTTGCAGAGGAAATACAAGAATAAACTGAGACCAAGAGAGGAGAGGAAGCATGAGGGTAGCCAAGAACATCCGCTCTTTTGCTACTGTCCTCAGATCCTCATTGCTTCCTGAGCCTTATTAGAACTGTCAGGGGCAGGAGACAGGAAAGTATGATGGGTTCCATCAGTTACACACATAGTTTTTCTTCTTCCTACGCTAATGACACTAATACAGTGCAACTCTTCTACAGTATGAGGTATCTTGCCTGATATTTTTTTTTTTGTTAAGCTTGTCTCTTCTTATTTTCTTTCCTCTTCTTCTTGCCCTTTTGCATCCTTGATGATTTCATTTCTCTGTTCTTTTTCCTTCTCTAACACCTTTCTCCATAATGTATGACTCCAGTCTTCCCTCTGTTTCTGTCTCCCACTCCTTTGTCTCTGTTGGAAGCTTTTCAATGCAGGGAAGGAAGGATGGAGTGTGCTGTTGTGAATGCTTCATGTTCTCCTTTTTCTCCACTGGGTGCAATGATGTTTTTACTGAGATATGGCCAACTGTGGTAATTTTTATGCCTTCTCATTCCTTGTTGAAGGAGGAGATAACTCACATGTAGCTCAGTGCCAGCACTGTGGTAGCTGAGTAAAGTACTGATTACATAGTGACAAAAATGTCATGCAGTCTGAAACCATTTCTGAGTGATATGGCCTCTTGACTATGCTCTTGCATCATTGTTTTCAACAGGAAAAAGTACTTAAATGCCTGTGATGGGAAATCAGGGAGTCCAATGGGGCAATATTTTCCTTCAGTCTCCGGTTCCTTGCTGACACTTCTTAATCTGTTCACAACGAGTGGAACTGGAACATATAACTTACTCCAGGAGAGACAAAACCACACATTTTCTGCATCTTGAGTNTCAATGCACTTTTTGGGAGGAGGATTTAAAGGACTAGAAAGTTGCTGGTACAAATAGAGTAACATTTTGCTTTACTGAAAGTGACTTTAGAGCTTAATTGCTGGAGTAATCTGTGTTTGTCCAAACAAGTTTATCCTATCAGTCTATTCTGTCTGAAGAGAGACATCAGTTTTTGTGACTGCTATGTTGCACTATTATTTATGACTACAGGGAAACACTCGTATTGCTAACATTGATTTTTTTGTACTGTTTCTAGGTCTGCAAGATGATACATTTTTATACCCACTGAAATACTATATTTATCTATTTTGTGTGCCCCTATCAATATAATAATTATATTTTAATTTTGTTAATATGACACATTTTACTGGAATTCAAGTTATATGAAATGGAGTCTATATTCAGGTGTGAACTTATAATATTTTTTTATAATCTACCATTAGATATAAATAAAAGTCTTGTCTCCCGAAGGAATCAGTCACGTACCACTAGGCTTTGTCTTCTCATCTGGTACCATCATAACTCTGTGCCTTTGACATGAAATAGTTTTCCATTTGTGAGTTTCTGTACAGACAGCATGAAGTCTCTGTCTCAAATCCATGTATTTGTTCTAGAGAAACTTGTCAGGATGAGGACAAGTGCTCCTCACTCATGTAAGCTGTTCCTTTCAAACCAGTCTGACAGCCAGGAAAAGAGAGCTGCTTTCAGGGCTAGGCAATAGGCTGTGGTCAGCAGTAATGGCAGCTTGTTTATTTACATTACTTTTCATCCAGAAGAATTCTCAAAACAATTATGAAGGCAAAATTAAGAAAGTGCAAAATAAGAGCAAAGCACTGATTGAGTAGGAGGCGCCAGCCTGTGTCTAATGAATGGGGGGCAGCCCTAATTATAAATGTATTTACTTTATTGTCATGTCTTATAACTTTAATGGTCATCTAATATAGTCTTTATGGGATTAATATGGTTCATTCAAAACCTCAGGAATATGTGTGGCTGCTTTTAATTTCAATGGGAATTGTAAAAGCTCATTACCCTCCAGATTTGCCCTTCAAATGCACTTAATTAAATATATAAAGAAGATAATCAGAAAGTCTGAAATGTCTGAGACAGCACAAAACCATCTTTCCTCCTCTTTTTATCCTAGGAATAGTCATGAGTTGGATCAATTATCACTTTGAATTAAATTAATTACACAACTTCCTCTGTTTAAGTGGGTTGCAGTAGGCTCAGAGTATTGCAGCATCGTGTGTCCCACTTTAGTGTCTCCTGCAATGATTCTTTGCCTACACAGTGGCAGGGTGGCAATGGCATTGCCACAGATGTTTCAGCATTAGCTCTTAACAGGCAAACGGTAACAGAATGCTTGTGGCAGCTTCACTATTTCTTTGAACCACTTTTATCCCAGTACATGAAAATAGCCTGAATTTTCAGCTCACAGATGAAGTACTAAGCCATCCTGTGCCTCACATTTTAAAGACATTGCATAATTCTCTGGAATACAGCCACAACAACTCTTGTTTTGAAGAAATGCTTTGTGGAATAACCACATTCGGAAGCAGGGCTTACAGGAGTTTGAGAAGACTACTGCATAATACCTAACAGTCAAGAGATATACAAATAAAATAAAAATATTTATTTACAATAAGTCAAATTAAAACACTTATACTCAGAATGAAAAGAATGTATCTTCATATAGCAATTTTAGATGCTTTTTAATCTTTACATCAGTCATCCCTCCCTGAAAGGTGTTACTTTGCTACACATATCCCACTCCTGCTGCATTTTCTGAGCTTGTGATCTTTATTTGCTCCTTTTGTTTGTTGTTTGGTTTTTGGTTGTTTTTTTTTATGCGTTTTTTAGCCAAAAAGACTTTTATACTTAAAATGTTCATTATTAGGACTGATGAATTACTACAGAACAAAAACCTACTTCCATTTCCCACTCAGGAAGTCTGAGATTTTCTAAAAACAAATAGATCTAATTACTTATTCTGATTTCTAGTAAGATTATACTCTAGTATTTACTTTTTCTAGGTTGNCAGGAAGTGTAACCTTACTGTGAACTACCATACCAAAGTGACATCTTATCAAGATAGATCTCATGAATAGAAGGAAACTTAATAACCATAAATTCAATCATTATAAATAGTGCACTCTAGGAGAGACAAAGTTATACTAAAATATATTTACTTATAAGAGCTGACATACTTTTCTTTCCTGATGGGCTCCTAAAAACTTCATTAATCCATTATTTTGCTAAATAAAAAAATATAACTACCTGAACTGTTCAATGCCAACACCAGTGAACCCTGGTCAGCCAACCACCAAGAAACAGCTTCAGATAAATGAGGTCCATTTGATATTAAGAAACATAATTTAAGTGCAAATTTAATTTATTCCCATTACCTTTGATACCAGCTCTCTACATACACACAATTTAGCACAGAAACTCTGTAAAGTACACTACCTGTTCTGAAAATCTAGCCTGTGCTGAAATCTTGGACCTGCTCTAGTTAAAGGGAACTTTTCCAAGATTTCATCTGATGTAGCTAATTCTGAGCACCCACAAATTAAGTGCTAAAAATGAGACGAATGCATTTCCTGGTGAGTAAAATGAAAAAAACATGTAGCCACTTCTGTAAAATGTATTACAATCTGTGAAAAGCAGCATCTGGATAATTAGGAAAAAAATATTTCCTTTTGCAGTATCAGTGAAATCTCAAAAAACTCAAAATAAGGTTTCCAAAACCTCAACTTAAATGCCATTACTTTCATTTAGATTTCAGGTACCTCTGAATCAGAAAATAAGTTGTCAATTTTTTTTTTTTTTTGTGTGTTTACATAAGTGAAAAGGGAGAATATTGAATTGGAAACCAAGGGTAGATCTGCAAGCTCTGTGTTTGTGTTCTCTGTACTGGCTTGGTGGTATTCACACCATGAAAATTTTGAATATGAGTTTTGTAATTAATTTATATGGATTGGCTGTTACCTACTTCTTTTCTATATACAGCATCCACCCAGAAGAGGTACTTTTCAAGAGAAATGCTCAGGCACTCTGGGCAAGATTTGCAAGGTCAATTCTGAAGGCAGAAACCTGCCTCTCACTCCAGTTAGCATCTCTTCATCTAAGTGTGATTCAGAATGCACTCAGGATTCTGAGATGTATAGCAGCAGCAAAACCAGGATGGCCAGTCTCCATAGACTGCAGCTGCATCCAGACAGGGTTGCCTTTCCCCATGTCCCATTGCTGCCTGCAATCTGGTTGATGTTTCACACTTCTGTTTCCAAGCTTGGTGTACATGCTGACTGATGGAGAGGACAGCAACGCTGCTACAGCAGCTTCTCTGGTGCAGGGAATTATGGTGCAGCACTGTCTGGAAGTTGAGCATCACCACCCCTTGCTGTGCCTTGCTGTTGGTATGGAGCTGTTTGTAACACACAGGCACATAGACATGCATGATCTACCCAAAGGGTTAAACCCCATACTGTTGAAATGGCCATATAATGAGATAAATTATTTATCATATATATTATATACTATATATGTGGTGTATAACATGTACACAATGCTAACATTTAAGTTTATAACTACAAGTCTGCTAACTTCCTAAGATAAAAAAAATAGTCATTGGGGAAGAAGAAGCCCTACAGACTTCTCTGCATATCACAGAGGAATCAATTTCAGAC
>VYZU01052141.1:0-29045 GCA_013401355.1 Ceyx cyanopectus
AAAAAAAAATTAAAAAAAGATAAGCGTATCAACAAGCAAAGTGTAATTCAATCCATCTTGCAACCCTGACAATCGAAGAAAGAACTAGTGGGAGGCCCTGTGAGCAAAAAAATCAATATTGCAGCTTTGTGCCGTGCAAATGTGAATACTGCCAAATAGCAGTGCTTAGAGTAAAATGAACTGTTTTGCTCCATTTTCTCCTCTTTGAACAAATGATTTTGAAACGACAGCTTTCTCTTTTTTTTTTTTTTTTTTTTTTGCTATAAAACGTCAAGCAATAACTCCCTCTGCTTTAGGCAAGCGATTGGAATAAATACCTCTTGGCAACAGGTGCAATAACTTAGGACTGAAATTAATTTACATTCAGGAGATAATTCCCAATAAACAGATGCACTGTCACAGGATGGAAGTTTGAACAAGCAACATCCGAATGCTGCTGCCTGCTTCTGCATCATTCCAGAGCTTTTCAGTCCTAAGTAGGTGGCTCTGTCAAAAATTACTGTTGTCACTAGTAACTTTCTATTTCCAGTGGAATTCTTCATGAGTATTTCAATACTGCATTTTGTAACCAACCTGTGTTCAACCTGCTGCTTGTCTTACTGTACCTTGTATAAAAACTCATTTGTTTGGCTGTCATCCTGCAGCTGAAATCAACATTCCCCATCTTCCTGCTAATTGCTTGAAGGCAAACTGTGCCACAGGTGACACTGCTCCTGCTCCATGCTGCCCACCCATCCAAAGCACTTCCCGACTGCAAAGACCTTTCTGGTGCCTGGGCTGGGACTTCCAGCACAACCTAAACATTAACTCAAGTAAGCCTCTGTTACCAAATACAACATATGCTCTGACTTTGCCTGTGTGGATGTTAATCAGTGTTGTGTGGAGTTGTTTTTTTGTTGGTTTTGTTTTGTGTTTTTTTTTTAATTGTTATTGTTGTTGTGTTTTATTGTGTTTGCTGGTGGTTTTGGTGTGTTGTTTGTTGTGTCTGTTGTTTTGTTGTGATTGCTTTTGTTATGGGGTTTGGTTTTTTTTGCCATGTCTTTGTTTTTCTGTTGTGTCTGTTTGTTGTTTTGTTGCGTTTGCTTGTTGATACAAAAATAGAAGAATATTAATACCTAATGAGAAAGACTGTGGTTTCTGTCCTGCTGACCATTTTGATTACAGAAAAGCTTCCTGGCAAATACACATTTCCTGCACGTGTTCTCTGATCACAAATCAGTTGAGTGCAGGCTCTTTATCTAAGGAAGAAAACTAACTGCTTGTGCAAAATAGCATTTCTAATTTAAAAAAAAAGGTAGAGGGGATTTTTAGTGGCAATATATATTCTTTAATGCTTTACTGATCAATTCATGTAGAAAAACACACTGGAAAAAATTAGATGAAACATCACTAACAGAACTATTACTTCTTATATTTTAGACTACAACATGAATAAATACAAGTCCTATGAAGGAAATGAACTCAGAACTGTGTTTCTGAAATATGTTAAATTCACATTTGGCTAAAAATGTGGGGTTTTTTAGATGTTTATAATGCCTTATTTACCATTTGACTGTCTTGGTTCCTTCACAGAAATGATGTCTCTTTAGAAAGATAACCTAAATTTGTCAACGTGCAAAGAAAAGTTACTAACTCCCAGCATCCTGCCCTCTAGCATACCACCTTTTTGAGCTGTATGTCAATAAGTTTGAGTTTGCTAAGTGTGGTAGATAAAAGCATAAAGGCCTCAGTGCATTTGAATGTTCACCCCATAGAAAGAAAAAATAGTGAAATGTAAATAGGCTAACATCATTGCTCCACAACATCAGAAGCAAGGAACCCTTGATGAAAACTTAAAGCACAGAGAAAGTCAACATGGAAATATAAAATTATTTCAAAGAATGCAGACACTGGAAGAACTGACAATCCAAAACAAATCTTTGCAGAAATAAATATATATGTCTCTGTGAGCAAGGAAATATTGCTTCTTGTGTTATTTGGCTCTAACAGAAAGGTCTTTTGAAAAGAGCACATCTTTTCAAACAGAATGTTTACAGTTGTCTCTTTCACAATCTCTTTTATTTTACCAAATCATGCAACATGATGATTCAAATTCTACACAAGATGAAGTGAGGCATCTTGGGCAGCATTTCAGTAATATACATTCAACAAATGCAAAGCCCAATGAAAACTGTGCTAAGAATCCTCTCCCTCTCCCAATGAAGTATGTATGTGTGCACACGGAGGGTGCACAGAGACAGCTGAACATCCTTCGCCATCTGAAAATCATGCAAATGCTCAATGTGGGCTCTTCAAAGCTTTTCTAATTCTGCAGAAAAGCCTCAGCATCCTGCAGAATCCCACAAACTGTCAAGGGAGACTTCTCCCCCTCTCAGCATCATACATATTCCACATAGACAAGCATGTTATTTTGTTAAACAGCTTTTATATTACCCAATCCTGGTCAACGGATCGCTACCAACTACTACAAAGATAGAGGCAATTTAAATGACAACTGCCCTTTCTAATGCTATCTTTGAAGGAAAAGAAGTCATTCTGGCAAGCATGTCTATTAAAAGATTACATTGGCACAGTAAGAGCTTCTGATACTGCACAGAGAGGTCTGGAGTTCACAGCACTCAGCTCTTCTTTCAGGGAAACCCAGCAGCCAGCACACAGCCACCCCTCTCTGCAGCCCAGCAGACAAAAACCCACTGTTCAGTCAGGGTAAAATTAGGCAGGAAGCGATCAATTCAAAAATATTCTCCTACAGCTGAAGTCGTTGCCATTTTAAGTATACACTCGTCATTTTAAGATGCTGGAAGGAGGGGACATATAGAGAATGGGGATTATTTACTGAAATAAATCTATTTTCTAGTGAGAGGCATCTTCCTTTTTAATTTCATTCATAAAAATGGGAGTAACTCAAAACAACGTACATGAAAATGTGGTCATTATTTGAATTTTAGCAGAGGTCCGAAGTTCTAAGGAACAGACTTAACCATTTAAATTGCACTGAAGCAAGGCAAGTTTTTCATTGAATACATTAGCTCTGAGGGCTGATTTTTAATGCTGGTTTCCAGAGTACCACACTTCTCTGACATACTGCTTTACTTGGCTAAAATCTGGAAGCCTGTCTCTAACTAAATAGAAATATGAAGTGCTATCAAGAAAAGCTTCTGGAAATATTAACATGATTTTTTTTTTTAAGTACTTTTTACAATTCTTACATTACAATTTCGGGTGTTTTTTAAGAAATTAACATTTTAAAGAACTTTGTTAAATTTCAGTGTTTTTCAAAATTCAGTGTGAGCAGAATTACAACTAAGCTATTATCTGTAATTATATATTTAATATTCAGTGTACATAAACATAAAGCACAGTATGTTTAATTAATGAAATTCAGGACAGAAGCCTGAGTTACACCCTCTGACTCACACCAGAGCGACTCCTGCCTTCCAGGTTTACTGAAACTTATTACAATTTTCTTCTTATGCTTTCCAGTCTTCCATGCAATTCTCAAAAATATCCCTGTGAGGCTCTCTTCAGCAAAAAAATAAAATAAAATCAGAGCTTACCTGCTTTCTGCACTTTGTGGAATGAATCAGCAAAACCTAAAGTGAGCAGCAACATCTCTGCCTTTTACTCTAACAGCCTCGATCCTTCCATGGACACTTGGCAAGGATCTCATTGAAATTCTCCTAACCAGGTCTCACCTCGCATGCAGAGGGTGAGAATACATCTCTCCAAGGAAGCAGAAATACAGGTCTTTTGGGACTGTTTTTTTTTTGGTGAGGTGTTCATTTTTGTTTTGGGGTGGGTTTGTTTTTTTTTCTTAAAGAACAGAGAAGAGTGCTACATTGAGAAACCTGGAGACAAAAGTCCTTCAATCATCTGAAACAAGAAGAGCCAAGACAGAAACCATGCACGCATCCCCACATCAGTCTATCATGTCTCAAGCCTATTTGGAAGGAATCACAGCTATGGGAAAAGAGATAGTTCAGTTTTCATGCCCATTTAATCTTTCACCTCCCTGCTGAGGCCACCACAAGAGTGATAATTAACACTAAACTGTGAAAATGGGCTTCTGCACTTTGAATCCAGCCACACTGAAACTGGAGAGAAACCACTAATTCCTTTAATGAAAGTCACCAAACCAGAGCCTGGTTCCTGGCAGCATTTTAACAATGACTGCATATGGCAGATGGAAACCACGTGATCTCAACATGAAAGTCTAACTATATAGTGTAAAAATATGCATGTTGTTGGGTTCTCACTTAGAACAAAATTTTATTCTCATATGCGTGCACCTTTCCCATCCTTTTCAGTGGGAGCTGTATGCATGAGAGAAAACTTCGCCCTCTTGATCTAAAATTACCCCAGCTAGAAACAGTATTCATCTGTCAATGATGCTTCTTTTCTTTTGCCAGTCAGATGTCTGTTCTCAGACTGCAAGAATCTCCTTCCTTTTTTCCTTCACATCATACACACTTGATCCTCTGCCAGCTTGCAAAAAGCACTCTACTCTTTTCTTTTTTGCCGTTAAATACATTGTACCTTCAAAATTTCTCAAGGCAAGTAACTCCCATGGTCTCTGTAAACCCCCATCCTGGAGGTTATCTCCACTTTACTAACTGTGAATCCTCTGAACACACCACCTGTCAGGAAGGAGAAGTTTCTGAATCAGAAGTAACCTCCAAAACNACGGATCGCTACCAACTACTACAAAGATAGAGGCAATTTAAATGACAACTGCCCTTTCTAATGCTATCTTTGAAGGAAAAGAAGTCATTCTGGCAAGCATGTCTATTAAAAGATTACATTGGCACAGTAAGAGCTTCTGATACTGCACAGAGAGGTCTGGAGTTCACAGCACTCAGCTCTTCTTTCAGGGAAACCCAGCAGCCAGCACACAGCCACCCCTCTCTGCAGCCCAGCAGACAAAAACCCACTGTTCAGTCAGGGTAAAATTAGGCAGGAAGCGATCAATTCAAAAATATTCTCCTACAGCTGAAGTCGTTGCCATTTTAAGTATACACTCGTCATTTTAAGATGCTGGAAGGAGGGGACATATAGAGAATGGGGATTATTTACTGAAATAAATCTATTTTCTAGTGAGAGGCATCTTCCTTTTTAATTTCATTCATAAAAATGGGAGTAACTCAAAACAACGTACATGAAAATGTGGTCATTATTTGAATTTTAGCAGAGGTCCGAAGTTCTAAGGAACAGACTTAACCATTTAAATTGCACTGAAGCAAGGCAAGTTTTTCATTGAATACATTAGCTCTGAGGGCTGATTTTTAATGCTGGTTTCCAGAGTACCACACTTCTCTGACATACTGCTTTACTTGGCTAAAATCTGGAAGCCTGTCTCTAACTAAATAGAAATATGAAGTGCTATCAAGAAAAGCTTCTGGAAATATTAACATGATTTTTTTTTTTAAGTACTTTTTACAATTCTTACATTACAATTTCGGGTGTTTTTTAAGAAATTAACATTTTAAAGAACTTTGTTAAATTTCAGTGTTTTTCAAAATTCAGTGTGAGCAGAATTACAACTAAGCTATTATCTGTAATTATATATTTAATATTCAGTGTACATAAACATAAAGCACAGTATGTTTAATTAATGAAATTCAGGACAGAAGCCTGAGTTACACCCTCTGACTCACACCAGAGCGACNTGACATACTGCTTTACTTGGCTAAAATCTGGAAGCCTGTCTCTAACTAAATAGAAATATGAAGTGCTATCAAGAAAAGCTTCTGGAAATATTAACATGATTTTTTTTTTTAAGTACTTTTTACAATTCTTACATTACAATTTCGGGTGTTTTTTAAGAAATTAACATTTTAAAGAACTTTGTTAAATTTCAGTGTTTTTCAAAATTCAGTGTGAGCAGAATTACAACTAAGCTATTATCTGTAATTATATATTTAATATTCAGTGTACATAAACATAAAGCACAGTATGTTTAATTAATGAAATTCAGGACAGAAGCCTGAGTTACACCCTCTGACTCACACCAGAGCGACTCCTGCCTTCCAGGTTTACTGAAACTTATTACAATTTTCTTCTTATGCTTTCCAGTCTTCCATGCAATTCTCAAAAATATCCCTGTGAGGCTCTCTTCAGCAAAAAAATAAAATAAAATCAGAGCTTACCTGCTTTCTGCACTTTGTGGAATGAATCAGCAAAACCTAAAGTGAGCAGCAACATCTCTGCCTTTTACTCTAACAGCCTCGATCCTTCCATGGACACTTGGCAAGGATCTCATTGAAATTCTCCTAACCAGGTCTCACCTCGCATGCAGAGGGTGAGAATACATCTCTCCAAGGAAGCAGAAATACAGGTCTTTTGGGACTGTTTTTTTTTTGGTGAGGTGTTCATTTTTGTTTTGGGGTGGGTTTGTTTTTTTTTCTTAAAGAACAGAGAAGAGTGCTACATTGAGAAACCTGGAGACAAAAGTCCTTCAATCATCTGAAACAAGAAGAGCCAAGACAGAAACCATGCACGCATCCCCACATCAGTCTATCATGTCTCAAGCCTATTTGGAAGGAATCACAGCTATGGGAAAAGAGATAGTTCAGTTTTCATGCCCATTTAATCTTTCACCTCCCTGCTGAGGCCACCACAAGAGTGATAATTAACACTAAACTGTGAAAATGGGCTTCTGCACTTTGAATCCAGCCACACTGAAACTGGAGAGAAACCACTAATTCCTTTAATGAAAGTCACCAAACCAGAGCCTGGTTCCTGGCAGCATTTTAACAATGACTGCATATGGCAGATGGAAACCACGTGATCTCAACATGAAAGTCTAACTATATAGTGTAAAAATATGCATGTTGTTGGGTTCTCACTTAGAACAAAATTTTATTCTCATATGCGTGCACCTTTCCCATCCTTTTCAGTGGGAGCTGTATGCATGAGAGAAAACTTCGCCCTCTTGATCTAAAATTACCCCAGCTAGAAACAGTATTCATCTGTCAATGATGCTTCTTTTCTTTTGCCAGTCAGATGTCTGTTCTCAGACTGCAAGAATCTCCTTCCTTTTTTCCTTCACATCATACACACTTGATCCTCTGCCAGCTTGCAAAAAGCACTCTACTCTTTTCTTTTTTGCCGTTAAATACATTGTACCTTCAAAATTTCTCAAGGCAAGTAACTCCCATGGTCTCTGTAAACCCCCATCCTGGAGGTTATCTCCACTTTACTAACTGTGAATCCTCTGAACACACCACCTGTCAGGAAGGAGAAGTTTCTGAATCAGAAGTAACCTCCAAAACAGGGAGGTAAGACACACAAAGGCTGATGTGTCAGAAAAGTTGTGTCAACAGGATTTCCTGTTGAATTATTTCCTCTCCACAGGATACTGGTAGCAGAATAAAAATAAATATTCTTTTATTTTCTATTAAAAAAAAGTATTTTGACAACAATTTATATTTCCAGTTATCTCAATCATGCATTGAGGAGAGGCAGAGGAAGAAAGGCGGAATTTCCATCAGTGGCATTCAGAGTGAACAGCTGACAAAAGAAATACACTTTTATTCCTATCTTGAAGAGAAGCAAAGAAAGCCCTGTCTCCTCAGAGGTTGATAGAAACCATGCAGAGATGTACCATCTCCTCAGGAATATGTTCACTGGTAGAAGTGAAATTATTCCAGCAATTGACATGTTGGGTGCCAATAATAACCCTTGGTGTGCTGTGTTCACAGCCTACCTCAATGGGTTAGACCCTAATCTGTGTAAGAAAGCAAAACATTCCATCTCACTAAAGTGTAGAAATGGAACCCTGATAATTCTGGCTCGTTTTAAAATATTATTCTACAAGTATCAGAGTTAAAAATGCCAATTATGGCCCTAGTGATAAAAAATTATCACAGATTTAATTAAAAATATTGTGCAATTGCTAACACATGGTGATATGTAAGATCATAGTTGTACAATAACAAAGGAGGCAGTTTATTGTTTAGAAACAAAATTATACATCCCTTAGAAACAGAATCAAGCAACAATGTAAGAGTTCATACACTCTCTTTTGTTCCAATAAAATGATGGGGTGGAGTCAATTGTCGCAGGATAATTTAGAGTGGAAAAATTACATTGGTTAATTTTCATTAGGGTGAGCCACTTAAAGACTGCTTATGAGTATGTAAATAGCATAGGAATCCCCCTTTTTATTCACTACAGCTTCCGAATCACTTCTGAAGACTCGGGAGTAGAAAAAAAACCAGAACCCTTAGAAACATAAGGCTCAAGATCCCACAGATGAACCTTCTAAACCAAAATACACAGTCATACCTTTGGAAAACAAGGAGAGGAGCAACGTGATGGATGTATTTCAAGGAAAATGTGCTGTCACTTCAAATATTCCCACAAATAGATATGAGACTAGAACAGCAAGCAATCTTGGAAAATGCCTGTCAGAGTGAAAGGCTTTCTTCCTGACCTTACTTTCTATGAAATATTTCTAAAAAATTATTATAGAAAGGAGATGGATACACCAGACATCGTTTTTACAACATACTTAAGGTGCTGGCATATTCCCAGAATCATAGAATAACCCTGCATAGATACTTGAGAGCATTATCTGAATAATAAATTGCATAAAGAAATGAAAGCTTTCAATTGTTTATCAATAAATACACAATTTTATAAGTCCTAATAAAAACTTTTATACACAATTCCAACACACTCCTGGGCAGCAGGAACTAAGAATGGTAACAGAGGTACAATTTCCTGAGTAAATTCATGAAATACACCCCTCTGCTACCCTGTCCAACTGCTGGTAATCATCTAAATGGAACTTTATACCTTCATGGTGCACATGAAAGACAAGGGAGATAAAGGGACAGGATAGCTAAATTTCACCTGGACTCAAATTCAGAGCTTCTGAATTTGGATTCTGTTTTTTAATCCTGGAATTCGTGTGTGTGTCCCCAACAGTCACTATGTGGATGCAAGAATGCTCTTGGCTTTTAGGGAATCAGCTAATGAATGCTCAAATGGAATAAATGAAAAAATCAGGATCCCCAAAATCTCTCTCAAGTACTCAGACAGCAACTAAACTATATTCTATAATTACCTGAGGAGTTCCATAATTAATGCTATTTACATTAGAAAGTAACAAACGGGATGAACAGACACAGTAACACAACACAGAAAGGGAAACTTTGCATTTGCTCATTACCTCTACTTAGAAGCACACATCCAATAACTGAAAGACTTGTGCTTCCAAAGTTGTTCACTGATCTTAATATGACAAATAAAATAGGAAAGGATTAGGAACGGGGAAAAAGAATCAGTTAGGTACTCAAGTACAAGCTCAGTTACCAGCAACAAAGAAATACTGCATCATTACTACAGATGTGGATGCTCATTCACTCAGTAACTAATGTATTTTGCATAGTGTTTCACTGTACCACTCACAGTTTTCTTGAAAAACAACTTCTCTTACACTTCTACAGCAAGTATTTCAGGAGGCAGCTATGAAGTATAGAAAATCTGATTGCCCCACTTTTTTTCCATGCCACCTAAACTGTCACTTTCCTACCAAAAGTGTAATTTTTGGTTTTGTTTTTCCTTTTGTGTGTGTTTTTTGCGTGGCTTTTTACTGTTTGGTTTGGGGGGGGGTGTATTTGGTTTTTGTTTGGTTGTTAGTTGCATCGGCTTTTTTATTACTGTTTTGATTTGTTTTGAGGTTTTATGGGCTTTTTGTTTGTTTTTGTTTGGGGTTTTTTTTAATTGGTTTGGGGGTATTCTTTTTTTGCGTTTTGGTTTGTTTGTTTTTCCCTCCTCTGTTATTTGTTTACAAACTGCCAGCTTCTGCATGTCCGAGGGGACGGCTCCTGCTCCAGCCAAGGCTCCAGCCTCGCCCTGCCCACTGCCGCTCTCCGCGCCCCCACCCGCGGGTCCCCCTCTGCTCGCTGATCCCTTCCCACCGTCATTTCTTCAACAGCGCTGAGTTTTATTCATCAAGCTGATTTCCAGAGCGAGCTCAGAGCGTGATCAAAGCAGCCGTTATGGCAGCGTAATTGAGGAGGGAGTTGTTTAATCTGCCGGGGATGCCAAGGAGGGAAGGAGAAGGTGAGGGGTGTCCGAAGGAGGCAGGAATGAGCAGGTGTTAGGGTAACTGTTTAAATTAGGCATCCTGACATAATCATTTATAACGAAGGCTTTAAACTCCCTGGAAGGCACTAAAGCTGGATATGTTATCTGTTCTACTCAGTAGGCAAGCTGCACTTCTTTGGGTACAAAGAGTGATTTTAATAAGCCTACACTATGGCAAAGCAAACTGCATTTAATGGAGCTGTTCTCTGCAATTTACACACACACACACACACGCACACACACACACACACACACACCCCCACCCTCCGCTGCAGTGCCTACAAAACCTCTCCCACTGCTGAACTCCGAGTCCAGATCCCTACCTGGGTTTCAGCAACGTGTGGACCATGCTATCTTTAAATGCATACTAAAGACAACGTTTGAACTCTCAAACCAGAAAAGAGCCCTGTTTTTCATGACTGTTTTCACATCCACAGCCTCTAGAAGATTACAAGGGTACTACATGAATCAAATGCAAAATGCAGAAACAGTATCATTTCCCACTGAAATGCTGTCATCTCTGAAGGATGTGTTGAGATCCAACATTATACAACTCTTGATAGTAGTAATTTTGTAATATTTTATCTACTTGAAAATAATAGGGAATTTTAGGTAAGCAGAATCTTAATTACCCCAATTAAGTTCTCATTCTGCATCACTAATATCATTGGGAGCTTCGTCATTAACCTCAACGCGTGCAGGATGGATTCCTTAGAATTTAACCTGGACACTCAATATTCTTGTTTCTAATGAAAAATGTATTAATGAGCTTCATTAGACTACTTCATTTTAAAGAAGCACCTTCAGCAGTCAGTCTCCCTCTACAGCCTAATGGAGCACTGGTGCATTAGTGAACTAGGACACAAGAGCGTTCAGGTCACTCCAAGTCTTTTTATCGACTCAATGAGCTTAAGGTTCAGCCCACCAAGGGAAGAGCAACACCTATTGACTCACCTCGGGAACTCCCCACGGTAAAGATGACAAAATGTGTATAAACTTTTGTAATTAGCACTGGGGTGGCACAGTTGAAAGGCTATAGGGAGTGAAATAAACACAATTAAAACTAAAATTTCTCCCTATAATTAAAAAGTGACACAAGTTTTCTGCGTAGTCTGCGCAGAGGATCCTCAACTCATTTCAATCACTACCTTTTTCCCAGTCATCTACTGGGACACATTAAGGGAGAAATAGTGATCTTCTGTGACCTTCATTTTTTTATTAAATGCAGCAGACATCTCATGCTGAATACAGAACAAAAAATATGCATCCTAGCAAAGTACTTTAAGGAAAAAAATGCCCTTTGGAGGACCGAATTTCAGACTTGATAATGACAGATATATTGAATTTAAAAAAAAACAAACAAACAAACAAAAAACCAAAACAACCTCTATTATATATACATTATTGTGTTCAAAAATCTATTTTGAATTACTAATGTTAGAACAGACCTTGTAGATCACGATTCAGTTGATGTTTCATGAACATGGGAAATACATATTTGAAATACATGTGAAGATAAAGCAGACTAACTGAACTTCCCACATTTTAAAAGAGAATTTCTGTCTCACGTAACTATCCAACTGATAGTAGTAAAAAAGCTCCCAAGTATCGAAATACACTTTTGTTTACACAACTGATATATTGCTAATAAAATCTTCGAGGAGAAAATCATGTGAATTGTGCAAGCCAGGCAAACTGACACTTGCAAATGCTTTTTATCTTTCCCACAGCTCTCAGGACAATTGTGAAGTATCACTTGTTGCAGTCCCTTGCCTTTGAAAAACTGGGAGGGGGAGGTTTGGGGGGATTGGAAGGGGAGGTGGTAAGTGCAGGTGTCCATTATTCCTGCTAGTAAGTGCAGATTAACAAGTCATCAACCAACACAATATCCATTGAATTTCAGTTAACTGCTGTCTGAGCAGACCTGCCTAAAATTCCAAACTCTAAATGCCGAGCCTAATTGTAGCTGTTTTAGAGCCACAGCCATTTGCCATCGGTGTAGCTGGTCCTAACAATAGTGTGGCGGTATTCAAATTTGGAAGGGAGGGGACTTACGGAAATCTCTCTCCCTAATTAAATCAGAGAATGAGAATTTCAAGTGGTAAATAATAAATCACAAAGAATCCTCAATCTGGTTGTCAAGGAAACCAGTATGCCTCTGCCATAATTGCTGTGAGCCCAATCTTGCCCTTTTTGACATCGAGCCTTATCATACATTCTGGTCAGAGACTGAGAAAGTAGCTTTTCTATTCCTCTCAGGCAAGGCTGCGAGTCGCAGGGAGCTCTCCTGAGCTGGGCCGCAGCTCGGCGGCGCTCAGCGCCATCCGCCTCTCGCCTGCAGACGGTGGTTACCAGCGAGCTCCCGTATTTTGCCATCAACTCTTCACAGAATCAGAGTGGCAGGGGTTGGAAAGGACCTCGAAAGATCATCTAGTCCAACCCCCCTGACAGAGCAGAAACACCTAGATTAAGTCACAGAGACGTGTCCAGGTGGGTTTGGAATGTCTGCAGAGAAGGAGACTCCACAACCTCCCTGGGCAGCCTGTTCCAGTGTTTGATCATCCTCCCCATGAAAAAGATTCTCCTCTTTACATGGAACCTACTATGTTCCAGTCTGCCCCCGTTGCCCCGTGTCTTATCATTGGACATCACTGAGCAGAGTCTGGCTCCATCCTCCTGCCACTCACCCTTCACATATTTATATAAATTTATGAGGTCACCCCCTCAGTCTCCTCTTCTCCAAGTTAAAGAGCCCCAGTTCTCTCAGCCTTTCCTCAGAAGGCAGATGTTCCAGTCCCTTCAGCATCTCTGAGGCTCTGTGCTGGACTCTCTCAAGCAGTTTTCTGTCCTTCTTGAACTGAGGGGCCCATAACTGGACACAATACTCCAGATGTGGCCTCAGCAGGACAGAGGGGGAGGAGAACTTCGCTTGACCTATTAACTGCACTCCTTCTAATACACCCCAGGATGCCCCTGACCTTCCTGGCCCCAAGGTCATCCTGCTGGCCACCAGGACCCCCAGATCCCTTTCTCCTGTGCTGCTTCCCAAGAGATCAGTCCCCAGCCTATACACGGGGTTGTTCTTTCCCAGATGCAAGACTCTGCACTTGCCCTTGTTATATTTCATTACGTTGCTCCACACCCAACTCTCCAGCCTGTCCAGGTTTCTCTTAGATTAGAAATGGGACTGACCAGCTTGCTTGTGGCAGAGGAAGGTCTCATTAGCAGCTTGCATTCATGAGCAAGACATTCCTAATTTACTGTTAATGTCTGAAGCCTAGTCATCTCATCCTGTCACAAATGGCAGGAATTTCTAGTTCCCCTGTGCTCCTCCTCCCCTGAGCACGTCCTCCTCCTTGAAGAAATCAGCCATTCATTTTACTCATGGATGTGGAAGATGCTTATGAAAGAGATGAACATGGAAAGGGAAGTACAAGACAAAATAAACGCTTTAAGAAGAACAACACAATAGATTAAAAACTGACTCTGAGCCAAGCCATTCAGAAACCTTACTGCATCATTGTCTTTTTCCTCTGTGATAATTACCTTCTATAAACATATTCAAACTTGTTTTTTCCTTCTGTTTTTGGTGTAATCACACATGACCATTGGATGCACACCAAACGTTAAGCATAAGCAATTCCCAGTACTTCAACACCAGGAAGGCCAAAAAGGGGGAAAAGCTATATTAGTGTTTCTATCTCATCCTTCAAGAAATCCTAAAGCAGGTTTTAGAGGAAGTATCTTCAAAGTAAGGAAATAGGAGGAACAACAGGCAAGTACATTATGTTCCCAGCTGACTCTAAGCAAAAGCAAATCCAGACAGACAGGGAAGGACTGTGGGAATGGAAAAAAAAAATAAAATCCCCCTTTAGGAAGTGTAGAGTCTCCCTCGCTGGAGACATTCAAAACCCACCTGGATCTGTTCCTGGGTGATCTGGTCTAGGTGACCCTGCTCTGGCAGGGGGGTTGGACTAGATGATCTTTCTAGGTCCCTTCCAGCCCCTGACATTCTATGATTCTACGATACCAAGAGAAAGACTACCAGAAAGGTAGAAACTTCACAGTTGCAGAATTGTAACTGATTATTTCTCAAATGGTGCACTTAGTTGATTGTCTCCTTGCTGCCTTACAAATGCATAAACCTTTCATTTCCTAATCCTATTCCAAGAAACTTCTTTGATGTATATTTATAATGTAAGGAAAATATGTTACAAGTAACAAGACTCATAAACCCCAGTGATTTTAATCTTTTGCTGTATGCCATTCCATTCATCTTTTGTTTCTTTCAGCACGTTAAGAATGCAAAGGATTCAGCTCAGGATCCAAGTTTCGATGGTATATAATTCCTGAACTTTATCATGACATCATATTTGGGCAAATGTAATTTACAGATTTCTTTTGTTGTTTGTTTTTTTAATCCGGGTATAACATGCTAATGGCTCTGTCTTTTGTCCTTTCAGAAAAAGCTCATTATTTAGTTCTATTGACTCTAGCAACCATCTTGTTGTTTTGCCTTTTGTTTTTGGTTTTTTTGGCTGGTTGATAAACCGAGCACCTCAAGAAAATGTGTTGCTATGCTTTTTCTGGGGTAGTATCCAACTATTCTAATGTAAACTATGGATGCTGGTAAAAACCTTTGTTGCACAGATCTGCAGTAACACAATGCATTAAATGGTTGTTCAAGTGCACGTTGAATCAAAACAAAATCAATCCTTCTTCAAATCCAACCCAAATCCCATCCATATTCCCCTTCCCAGGAAGTACAATGTGTTTGGTGGCTAAGAGAGCTTGGGCAAAGTAATCTTTGACCTTTGTTTCAGAACAGTTCATAGGATCACAGTATCATGACATCATTCAGACTGAAATGGAGTCCTGCCTCTTCCTATTCACTCAAAGTATTCTTTACTGTAAATACCTCTTCCAGCTATAAAACCTAAATAACATATAGAAAGAATTACTCCTACCTAATTAAAAAACTTAAGCCCCTGTAGTTGTCATCCCAGTTAAAAAGGCACAATTATGGATTAATTACAGCCAATTACAATAATGCATATTAATATCTGTATCACCGTATATGCCTCGAATACTCAATCAGTTTAAAAAAATAATGAAAAGGATAGATAAAGGTTTCCATTAGAAAAGATAATGCAAAAGGAAATGAATGTGCCATTTGAGTATAAACATATTCATTTGCAAAACACACATGTAGCATCCATCAAAAGAAAAAAAGGCCTTTAGCTGATTTACAGATAATTTACTATGGCACACTCTTACCACTATTTTATTCTTATTTGAGAAATTAGTCTGGATTCCTGAGCGCACTGACAGCAAACAGTTTATTTTTATGTCTTTTGCTAAATTTCAGTGATCTTGAACCTTTAGGGCTAAACATCTCTGTGATAATCTATTTCTGTCATCCAACAGTTTCACATTCTTTGAGATTCAAAGGATGGTGTCACTGGCTTTTCCAGTGACACAACATGCTGGAGGAGGAGTTCAATATTACCCCAGACCCTGCATCATTATATCCACTGTGAAAAAAAATACCTCTTGTCTCTGTTGGTAGGAAGCCATAACAACCTGATATTTCTCCCCTGTACAGTTTTCCATGTGGTCAATTTGATTTGTCAGTTCTTTAGAGTTTTTGTGTCCTTTGTGAGCAGTCTCTATCCATCATATTTTGTCTTCACCTTTCCACTTAAGACTCCTGCAATTTTGAACAAAAGCTTTCGAACTCCTTATTCTCTAATACCCCCGGACTTGAATGCATTTTGCTATTACGCAGGGAGATTTTACAAGGCATTACTGGTCCTGTATCTGAAACCAACTTGCTTTTCATATGGTAGGAACTGAAAAGGAGGCAGTTTGTCCTGTACCAGTGGCAGCCAAGGGAGTTCCATCTCTTTCTGTCTGCTCTGCCTGCACTAGCAGCGGGCGGGCTGCCTCCCTCCCTGCTGCAAACCTCAACCCCACTGTCTGTACTTCCAACTGGCCAAGAGCTGTGCTGCGGGGTAGTGTCCAGCTGACCACTGACTGGTGTCAGATCTCTGTTTATTAGGTTCTGTGTGGTACCACTAAACTGTAGATAAGCAGTTTCTGAACAGTTCTGAGATCAAATACAATTTTCATATGTCCCTGTACAGTATTGTGCAGAAATAACCATAACCCTCTGCTGCAGTAGTTATGAGAAATGGTTATTAATTTTAATTGGCCTAAGCTAGCTTTTAGGGAAATTATATCTTCAGGCTTCATCACCTATCTGAATAGCCTCTTTTTGCAGTTACCATTGCTATTCATCTACTAAGAAATACAGCCAATGCATTTTGTATTTCCTCACAGATTACCAACTATATTAAGCAAAGATGACTGGAAGCAAAACAGAAATAAAAAATTAAAGGCTTTTTGAAACAAATTGGCTGTGATGCTCATTTATAGGCAACTTAACCATAGGCCTCTTTCTGGGGGAGTAGGATGAAACAGAAAATAAACTGCAAGCCGGCAAACCACAGCATTCCCCTTTGTGAAAATTGCACAAACTTTATGCTGAGGAACAAGCCCTGGGTGACAGACAATGTACCAGTGGGTCTTTTCTTTCCAAACTCTCCTGGATTATATGTAGTTCACAATCCCCCATTAGAAACAAAAGTGAAAACTGTCTTGGTATCAGATTCAACATAAAAACATCCTAGCTGTATAGACTGATAATTTTCAAGGTTACCACTGCTCCTGATTTTGAAAGACAAACCATTTCCAGTTGTCATGCCAATTTTACAGAGTTAACGATCAGAACCTCTTCGATTTTTACAGTTCAATTTTAAGCATCTTCTCTTAGTCTTTGGACACGAGACCTGTACCAGCCACGGATGACAGTGTATCAGAAAACAAATCTAGGGTTATCAGGCCCAGGTAGCTAGGGAGAAGCTTCACCAGGGCTTTCCCATTACCTTCCTTCACCTGCATAGCAATAACCCAGTTGGTGGGAAAGACACAGGAGCTAAATCTGTTCCAGTCTTTCTGTAGGGTTGCTGGAACTAGGACATTGCAGAACACCATAGGAGGCAGATTTACCAAGAAAAATAAATTTGGCACTAATACGAGATACCGGCCAGTTTGGAGTCTAAACCTTCATCAGTTCTGAAAGTCTGTGCTTTATGAAAGGTAACCACTAAGACACCAGCTGAATAATTCAATGAACTGATCTGGGACTTCAATTTTTTTTCAGAAAATATCACAATTTCTCTTTGGCTTGTGAACTGAACAAGTGGCCTTTGCAAGGAGTAATTTAGTAAACAAAAAATATTACCTTGTGAATTAAACCTGCTTTAAATAGAATCTATTTTGACCACAATTCATATTAACATGGCAAGCTTTTACAGAACGCCTTTTCAAGGAAAGAAATATATTCCTTGTGTGTTCAAGTATAGAGCCATAAACCATATGAGACCCTATTTATTTCAAATTTCCCATGATGCCATTTACTCCAGCTTTTAACCTTTTATGTGACATTGAGCTATTTTACAATCATAAAATAGTAGAAAAAACGACCTGTTAATTTGAAAGGGACACATTACAACATCTCTCCCCGGCACTATAATATTTTAATTTCTTTTTTCAAGGCAAACCAGTTGGAAAGTGACCATCTGCTAGTCTGTTAGCACTATTCAAGCAAAGTAATGCACAAAATGTCCTCCTTCCCCAGCAAGAGTAGGACCATTAACTGAAAGGAATTTAGGATACTGTCATGTGGGTTTAACAGACTGATTCAAAGCAAAATAAAATCTCCTTTTCTTTAATTACTGATAAATATACCGACTAAAAAGTGATGATACAAAAGTACTGCACAGTGTGACATCAAGAGCAGCACAAGAAATCTGAACCTATTTCAAAGAAATAAATTATCAAGTTTTCTATGCAAATTGTGTTCTTTCCATTTTGAGTGTTAAGCTAAATGCAAGCACACTTCTACAAGTACAGTTCCATTTCTCACTTTGAAATACACAATGTGCATTGGACACTGGGTTTTCAGTATCACTTAAGGTTTTGAATATTTCAAAACAGTTGATAATGGCAGTGAAAGAGGAAACTCGACAAACTCTCCATGCTGATAAATATAGAACTTTTTGGATGAGTAGAGCTCAATAGAGCCGTAATCTTGGCTGGCACCTGTACACGATACTATAACACATACAGCTAGAACTGCAAGTTTGTGAGAATAAATTAAATTTAATTCACATTCACGTTAGCACTTTAAAAGATGTTGTCAGTACAACTTTGTATGCATGCAAGCCACTGCACTTTTGAAAGTTTTATCCTAAATGTTTAGAATTCAAGCACACTGTCTCTAAAGGTTAGGAGATACGCTGGCCGGGTCTTAATCGGCCTTTATCCACATTATTCATATCTGCACCTTCTCAACATACTTAAGTAAACTGCAAATTAGGCTGAAAATGAAGTAACTGCATTTAAAACTGTTAAATTCAAAAACAGTTTGTCATATCTTGAATTGTGAAATACAGCATGTGTCAAATGCCATTACCAAAATGTATTCCACAGTTGCTTTAAATCTGCAGTATATTTTACATTAAAAACATTTTTCTCTTCTTCCTCTTCCTACTCTCCCTATGAAAAAATAATCAAGTGATTCAGGAATTTACACTGGTAGTAAAATACTTGCTAAATACGAGAGACTCTTACTTGGTTTTCGGAACAAACAGATCTTTCCGACCCATTATTAATGATGCAGTATCCATATCAATTTGCCCAATAAATGTTGAGACTTACTGCTTTCTTTGTTTTTATTTATAAATTTCATGAAGGCAGTAAGGCACTTTAAACTGTGTGCTTCTCAGGGAATACTGCACTTCAGGGACTGTTAACATGATTCTGCCTTTAGCCTTTATCACCCTACCTAAGGTACAATAAACACCAAGAAATGTGCTGCCTACCGTGGGCCACGTCCAGCAATTCTCCTCTCCTTTCTGTTTGAAATTCCTGTCTTCTCAAGCCCTTCACAGATGTGTTCTCAGCAAGTCTGACTGACTCGTAATGATTTTTGGATGACAGACTGGTGTTGAGAGGTACAGTGTCAAGTTATGCAGCAGACTCATTCACATGGCTAGGAATTCACCTTTAAGTTCCATTAAGTCATGATTAGGGAATACTGCTTGCTCATATGCTGGATTCTGGCCCTTTTTGCATAGAAACTGGCACTATTCCATAAGAAATGTCCTGTGCTATTTATTGGTGTTGAGTTTCCCCAATAACTACACATTACCAAGCTTCAACTACATTAAGTAGACCTTGCTCATGATGTTTTCCAGGATTCAAGGCACCTTTAACATTAACTGAACAAAGGTTGCATGTCATTTATGGAACTTCTTAACCAAAGGGTCAGATAATTCAGAACTATTTTGCAAGGTACAGAGCAAAATTCTAGTCAAGCAGTAAGCTACATAAGCTGTGCACAAGACAGAGATCCTCCAGATGTGCTGGGATGTCATGTAGGAATTCAAAAGTGACATTACCTACAATTCCCTTAATTCTTGGGCTGGCTGAATCAGACAAGAAGGGAAAGCCAAATGATGCTCTAAACTTACCTCACTGTCAAGGCATAATTGCTAATTTTCTGTGTGGCTCTAATTTTCATTAAAAAAAGAAAAAATACGCATTTATTCACCATTATGCTAATTTTGTTAAAAAACTTCAGTAGTTGATCAGCTGAAAAATGCATGCAATTTTGAAAGGCTTTTCAAAACATACATGTCTGACTTGACCTCGTGACCATTTTCTCCTTCAGGCAAACCAATATTATAACCAGAACAACACAGGAGGATGAACATTGTTGGGAAGTTGCTCACTGTGCCTGTCATCCCCCGTTAATGCAACTTTGATTTGCCTTTGTTCTGACAGTAGCAAACAGCTGCTTGTAAATGAGCCACAGTCCCTGGGCTGCCTCCCATTATTCCACACTTTTGTTTGACAAGGTCACTTGCTGTGGGGATTTTGGGGAGAAAAGAGTGTGCAGCCTATAGAATTAGAGTTAAACCACAGGCAACCCAGCTTGAATGCTCTTACTATATTTTTTTCCATAGCGCTGGCAAAGCAAGAATAACAAAGAGAAAATCTTTTGCTCTGTGAGCAAGTCAAACTTTTCTTTTTCCCAGTGTTGATTTCATAATCCTAAAACTACCTTATAAAAAGCAAGTCATGTTTCCATAAATCCCCTTTCACTCAAATCTTAACGGAGTTTATAGGAAAGATGTATTTAATTACAAAACAGGATTAATAAAAACAGATTAATACCGTTTTGTTCATCTGCTGCTAGAATTCATCAGGAGACAATACCCAGCTATAGCTAACACCAACTCCAACAAACACTGCAAAACCACGAAGAAACAATCAGAAAGATTTATGACAGTTTCCACAGGAAATTGATTTATTTTTGATATGAACCAAGACAGACTAGCCTTCCAAAAACAAAAGCCTCTCATAAGCAAATTACTGCTATGATAGCTGTCAATTTAAGGACAAGCAGGCATTTATTTTACTTAGAAGTTTTATAGTGTTGAATTAAACTGCAAAATCAGTTTATTAAGACATTAGGATAGTATCTGGCACTATGAAATCATCCCTGAACCTTCATTTTCTGTTCTGACCTATGATCTTAAAGACAGGGAAAGCTGTCATTGAGGATACCCTGTTTCTTTGTGACAACGGTTATATTTGAAGCCACACATAAACAAGGAATAGAAGGCAAATATTCAAAGGGATGGCTGATACTACAGGAGGAGACAGCCAGTGGCAGTCTGCAACCACAGATGAATCACAGTGGAGTGTTTTCAGGATTTACAAGCGAAGAAAGAAGAGGTGGTAACTAGAAAAAAAAGTCTTTCAGGTTCTTCAAGGAGGGTCACTGAAAACAATGAGTGCAAATCAGTCCAAAAACCTCCCTCAGCAGCCAGCTGTGCTATTCCAAAGGGACAGTCCCAATTGTTCAGATTTTTATCTCATCAGCCCAAGAAGTGACTGAGTTTTTCCTGCTCTTAATCGTTTGCTTCCTAGTGTTTTGTTAGGCCACTGGAAGAAATAATGTCTTCATCACAAAGGCCTCTGCATCTGCATTAATAGAAAAATGTACAGACATCTCTAATCTCTGATTTAATTTCTGAGTTGCCTGGTGTTCTCAACAGAAAAGCACAGACTATCATTAGACAAGTTTACACGTCTTCCCCAGACAGACTGAAAACTCTGACTGGACTTGGAAGATTACATTTACAACCATAGGATAGGGACAGGATGCCTTCTGCTCTCTTCCCTCTTCCAGCTAACTAAGCTAAGGTTAAACCCCTCTCTCCACCACAAATCCTTCAGCAGCCACCTACGAGCAGGTAAGGGAAGTCTTCCCAAGTTTTAGCTGGAAGTAGTTTTCCTTGTCAAATACTGGTTACGAAATACATGGTTAGTGACATACCTGAAATACTCCAATTGAATTACACTTGAATTATCCACTGCTAACAAGTAGTCATCAACAACAACAAAGTCTAATGATAATTCATGATGACAACACTCACTTTCCAATAAAGCACACTGAAAACATTCTGTTAGTGACTGCCAGAGTGCAGGATGGGAGTTTGTTAGCCTCATTTGTATTCAAAGGCAGGCAAATCACTAAAACTCATTTACATCCTTCCATCTTTCTTAGTGCATGTCAACAGCAGGTGGTCTATCGATACTACCTTTGAAATAAGTGGGTGGTTTAAATTGCCTTCAAATTTCAGTAAAAACCCTGAATTATAGAATAGACCTTGAGTCTTAACTTTCCTGTTTTCTTTGTGTGGGCTGTAATGGAACATGAATAAGTACAGGACTTACTTTGTTCATATTTTAATCTACATTAAAAAATTAGTTTTATACATAAACCTAGGCACCCATCTCCAGCGTTAGCAAAGACAGTTACAGACACAACCAGCTCAGCAAAGCAAGTCACAGAAGTTTACTTGCAAAGGTTTGAGAAAAATCTGCCATAGATTATGAAAGACTTCTATAGATTTTATTTTTTTTAAAGCACACATTTTAGGATAAGCAGATGAAGACTGACTCTTGAATCCTTCAATGCATGTGTTTAAGTTTCCCTGCTGCTAGCCCAGTGGAAACTACTACTCTGAATAGATTACGTTCACTACACACTTCTAGGGACATATGTCTCCTATTTTTCTTTGTGGCACTGTGACTATTCCTAACAGCCAGTTTAAAAACACAAATGTCTTGTTGTCAATCAGGACCAATTTCTGATGAAGTGAGAAGAAACACTGCCTGAGACAGAAATCAAGGACATCTTCACACCCAAAAGAGTACACAGCCAGCAGAAGGAAACATCACAAGTGTGTTTATACAAACCCAGAATAGATTAAAGTAACTAAAACCAGCATTTGGTTGCTTTTCCTCTGTGATGTTTGCTTTCACATTTTGACAACTCCCTCAAAATTTCTATGAAATTCAGTGTCCATCAAAACTAATACTTTGATGTCTGGCTTCAAACTTCTATAAAGAACGGTGCCTTTTGAAAGCAAACACAGAGGTCAGTAATAACTCTGCAGATTATGCTAAATTAGCTCCCACATTTTGGAGAGCGGGTGGAAAAAACATAATACATTGTTCCCAGTATCCCTGAGAGATGAAGTTGGGGTCATTCCCCACAAAGCCATTACAACTGGAGAGGGTTTGTTTACTACCCTGTCTGACTTCGGTTGAGCATCAGTAAAAACTGACACCCACGATTTGCATTTAAAGATTTGAGTATGGTTTTGTTCGTAATAATAAATATACACACTTGTTTCTATGAAGGGGATTTTTCCATGTTAAAAGAGATGAGGATGCTCTGGGTACTCCCCTGCACGCTCATACGCATAAGGGAGCACACACTTCACAACGAGTTAAAGATTGTTTAAAGACCAGGACAGTCATTAAGCTGTATTTACTGTCTAGACAGGAATAGCTCCACCTAACCATTCCCAAAGGTTGTTCGCATTTCTAGAAATTAAGCAGCAGCAGGAAAAGGTTATGATCAACTTACTAATTAAGTTACACTCACAGTGATCTAGAGAGGAGAAAGGAATGTAAATTTGAATGGCATCCCCCAGTCTGAGTACCGATCTACAATACTGGTCTTCCTGGGAAGCATTTAGGACCGATCATTTGTGTGCAAGGTTGATGCCCAGTCACAAAGCTGCACAAAAACCCCATCGGCTTGAGACAGATAAAAGAAATTCCTTGGAGTTTATCTAAATTACTGGGAGACACAAGCAGTGTTTTCATTTCATTTCTTTACAGTAAATCTGCAGTCTGCTAAGTACATTCTCTGGTCGTTTTTTAGCTTTTGGTGGTAAAAGGTGAATTCAAGATAACTGCCAAACAATGAAGCATGTTCAACGCCTAAGTTAAGATGTTAATTGTACAATAAAAGCAGAGATTCAGGCCACTTCCACGATGCTCAGAGAATTCCCAAGGGCACTCGCCAAGAAAACAGAACTCCTCCGCCGAGCTCCATTGGCAGCAACCGAGATAAAAGAGATTCCTTCTGGTGACAAACATTACTCAGAAATTCCTTAGCAAGCGGTGAGACAGGATTGTCTGAGAGATCCCTCAGACTCCCAGGACAGGACAATATCTTCTTCTGCTCTACAGGTTCACGTGGGTGGAAACCTTGAGTAAAGCTCAGAGGTCTTTGGTTCCCATTGCCACACAAGTGTTCCTGCGTACAATACACAGTATCTTTTGTGCTTGTTTACATACTGGGGATGAGAAGAGGCTGTTGATGAGATAACTAAATGCTAAGCGAAGGAGTAACTGTGTCAGCAAGGAATGGGTGGAGTGCAGAACCACTGCCATCCAACCTCTGGAAACAGAGTGGATCAATGTAAATCAAAACTGTCTAGAATCACTTAAATTGATGTTTAAATCAAAGTTCAAGTATCTAAATTGTCAGAAAGAAACCTGAATTTAGACAGTTCATTTATCCTTACTTATATCTATATTTTTATTATTAAAGAAAGGGGAACTCAGTGATTGGCAAAGATATTGATAAGGATTTTAAACTGAATTTGCACTTCCCTTTACCAATTTGTAGGTGTATCTACCTCAATGGCATTTATGTTGAAATTTTTACATTCTTCCTCTTACTATACTGAAAAGAAAAAAAAAANGAGTGAAAAACTACTGTTTGGGTTTGGTAGTCAGGTCATGCAAAATTTTAAAACCAGCTCATTTTCACCTTATTACAGCCAAAAATTCAGTTGGAAATCAGAAAGAAAAGGAAAAAAAAAGAAAAAAGGGATTTTTCCACTATTACTGTTGCTAGATAAATTCACCTTTTAACAGACTTCTCATAGAAGTGGAATAAACAGCATAAAAGGAAATTAAAAATAAAACCCAAACTATTTCTATACAGAGAACAGTGCTCATGACTAAAGCTAGTCTAGCACCTCCCAGCCTAGTGCTCCTGACCAAATCAATGCCTTCAGCTTTCACCATTCCTCTTTCTCAAAGAGGGATGAATCAAAACAGCAGTGCTTAAATATTCCTTATTAAATGCAAACCAAGAAGCACCTACAAGGGAACCACAGCACCTGCAAGAGGTACAGCAGTGCCCCTCCCCAGCCTCTCCTGCCCTTCACCTGCTTACTTTCCTCCCTTCCCAGGCACTGGGGAATTAATAAACCCAGCTCTGACTCTTCACATCACCACTGCTAAGCAGACACTAATGACTTTTTCTTTTTTTTTTCTCCTTTCTCCTACTTCCCTGTGGGCAAAAGTTGATAATGAACTCTGTATATGGCACTGGCATGCTTACCGGGGAGAAATAATAAACTCTGCAATTCCACCTCTTCTTTGCCCATCTCTCTGGGAGGGTAGATTAATGTTGAGGGCTACATTTTCTCTCCACCCCCCTCTGACAAAAGGTTAATAAACCACTCAGTATTTGCATATCATGGAAATGATATGTGTGGATTAATTAGCATTTCCTAGGTAACACATTAATACCATTGTGACTTCTCAATACCGGGTTGTTTCTGAGACCTATTACAGATTGTAACCCAAAGGCAGTTGAGGATACATTCATATCATGACGAAAAAAAATAAAAATAAAAATCTGTCTCCAACTACATATGTAACTTGGCCTAGAACTGAGCACAGTCAGACTACTGCATCAGATCAGGAGCATGACTAGGGGCTGAGTGACCTAGTTAGAAGCTTTTACTCCTTCACTCCCTTTCAAGATCACTGGCAGCAGGCCTTCATGGTTTTAGACACTTTATACTTGATGGAGCTTGCAGGATACACAGATAACATTTACAACAGGCTATTCTAGAACAGCATCTTGCAGGGTTTCTTTTATCTCTCCCAAACAAACTTTTGACATAAGGGGCAGAGTAGACCCCTTCAGGCTCGACATTAGGATGGCCCAAGAAGACAAACATTTATCCCGTCAGGCACAGAAGAAACTTGCCAAGTTGCCAGCTCCTTCTGTGATGAGAGAGCTCCTGCATGGGAGTATTTTTGTGTAGAAGGTGGGAGATGGCACCAGCAGCCAAATGAGAACCACTCCCAGTAGGTTCACCTTTGAAAGATGCTAAATGAAGGAACAAGGGTCAACTTCCAGATCTGAAGCTGAAGGAGATGCCTACAGGCAGTCTTGAATCCTAACTCAGAACTAAATCCCAGAAAAAACACATTTCCTACTGGCTAGCAGTAGACAACTTCAAGTCAGATAACCAGTGACTTCAGATCCAACTTGAGGGTACCACCAAATATGCAAGGAGCACACTGATCTTAAGTGCTCGGGACCACATACCTAACGATAAGCAAGACCAAGACTGAATGTCTGATCTCCAAAGCTCCCATGCCAAGACTGCAGATGTCTAAAGATCACTGCTTCCACAATTAGCAATTAGTAATAATAACAACTAACACTGAAAAGAAAAAATTCAAATATTTGCTATATGCATATATATGCCAAAGGAAAAGTGGCCAAAACTAAAAATACACTGAACACAGTATCTCAAATGATCCGTAGAGTCATTTTTTATATTATTTAATTATATTTCCAGGAACGCATCACACAGCTTCAGAGCAAGGCATCTGCCAAATTAACGAGAGCGCTGGACTCAAAACAAAAGCACAAATAAGTATTAAAAATCAAAAATCCACACATCTTAAGTAGACTCTACTGCCTAAAACTGCAGGTGCTTAGAAAGAAATTATTTCTTAACTATAACATAACCAAAAATGACTTTTTCTTCATCTGGTGTTCATCACAAAATTTTGCCCGAGTCTCAAAGCAACCCACAATTTTTGCATCTTCCAGCATAAAAAAAACAAACCCAAACCCAAACCACAAAGGGGGTGTCACTGGGGATGGGGAAAATAAAACCTTGAAGAGCTGGCTCACAGTAACTAAATACTTCAAATCTAGATTTTTTAGTCACTTCAACATGTTTGGAAGCGATGCAGGTTGGCCGGGAGCCATTCTCAAGCGAACAAGTGTACCTCACCAGCTGGCATGACACAGACAAGAGCCCCCGACACCTCAGGAGGGAACAGTCGGGAACAGATCGGGTGAATTAATGCAGCACTCCAGGTTGCGTGCCTGGGCAAAACTGTTTGTTCTTCATCTCTGGTTTCAAAATCAGTCAGTATTTAAACTGCTTGCTCTTCAGCTCAGATTTCAAAATCAGTGTGTTATGTTTTATTGTTTTATTGTTTTACAGTTCGGCAAGATCAAGCAGAATTAGCTCATAAAATACTATACTGTCTTTCTTCAAGGTTGAGGGAGGGTGTGGAAGCACAAAGTAACATTGACACTTAACTACTTGGGCAGCTCTGGGCACACTCAAATTTTATGCCATAGTATACTCCAGCAGCTGTTGAAGTTACTGTGTACAGCGAGACAAATAAATCTGGGCAGTCAACATCAAAGTAAACCTTGTCTGCATTAGCAAACCACGCCAGGTCCACTGCAACACCCTATTTCTGCTGCACTGGGGAGACTGAGACTGGAGAGATGCAGAGATGCAGGTAGGCACCAGGGGCTGGGGCAATTTACTCACTGGAAATTTTACTGATTTCTTTTTTTCTTAATGGCATTATTCAATTTATTTTCTTGGATCTACACTGAACTTTTTGATCAGAGAAGGCTGAATATACTAAGGCAGGAGTGAGGGTTTTGAATGAAGAACAGTTTCAGAACTGTCTGCTGCTGGAGAGAGNCAAGTGTACCTCACCAGCTGGCATGACACAGACAAGAGCCCCCGACACCTCAGGAGGGAACAGTCGGGAACAGATCGGGTGAATTAATGCAGCACTCCAGGTTGCGTGCCTGGGCAAAACTGTTTGTTCTTCATCTCTGGTTTCAAAATCAGTCAGTATTTAAACTGCTTGCTCTTCAGCTCAGATTTCAAAATCAGTGTGTTATGTTTTATTGTTTTATTGTTTTACAGTTCGGCAAGATCAAGCAGAATTAGCTCATAAAATACTATACTGTCTTTCTTCAAGGTTGAGGGAGGGTGTGGAAGCACAAAGTAACATTGACACTTAACTACTTGGGCAGCTCTGGGCACACTCAAATTTTATGCCATAGTATACTCCAGCAGCTGTTGAAGTTACTGTGTACAGCGAGACAAATAAATCTGGGCAGTCAACATCAAAGTAAACCTTGTCTGCATTAGCAAACCACGCCAGGTCCACTGCAACACCCTATTTCTGCTGCACTGGGGAGACTGAGACTGGAGAGATGCAGAGATGCAGGTAGGCACCAGGGGCTGGGGCAATTTACTCACTGGAAATTTTACTGATTTCTTTTTTTCTTAATGGCATTATTCAATTTATTTTCTTGGATCTACACTGAACTTTTTGATCAGAGAAGGCTGAATATACTAAGGCAGGAGTGAGGGTTTTGAATGAAGAACAGTTTCAGAACTGTCTGCTGCTGGAGAGAGGGTGGGTTTCGAGGCCCCTGTGTTGATGGTGGCCACAGTCACCTGAGACACCTGGAGGCGGAGAGGGGTCAGCATGAGAAGCCTGTTGCTCCTCTTAAGTGAAACACCTGTCACAACATTACAGAAATGGCTCCAAATCTATGAACTTCCATTACAAAAATCAGTCCAAGAGGATGAAGAGGTGATTTATTGCCTCAGTACCTACAGGAAGGAGAAACTCACTAGTCACTACCTCATAAACACAACCAGTGAAGGCAGAGGCAAGCAGAACACAAGACAAAGCCACAAGGAGCTGTTTGTATTTAAATGTAAACACTTAGAAGCAATGAGGAGCACTTTGAATGCAAGAATCAGTTCCTTCTGATCCCTTCTGAAATTCAAAGTCCACCCAGGATACATACTGGGATGTATGCATGTACGGTATGGATCCCTGAACAGGACAAACAATCGAAATCATCAGCTTTATCTAGGATTTGAGAAGGTTAGTTCTTAGGTAGTGAGCATTAAAAAGTCACAGAGGTTTTTGTTATTAGATTGAGGATCTTTCAGTGGAATGGCCAAGCCTACCATTACTAATGACAAAGTTAAAAACAAATTTTAGAAGACTAATGAAAATGGCAAAGAACATCAGAATTACCCCTCCTTAGTTATTTAACCTAAGAAATATTTTGGTATAGTTTGTAGCTACAGCTACAACTATTATCAAACACAACTGGTATTTTAAGAATTAGTGGTTCAAAAATACTTTTTGCTACACTCCAGTGTTACTTGTTCAAAAAAATGCACGCACAGGCATTCCAATTATTCCTAAAACAGGAAAAAATAACAATGAGGAAAAAGATTGCTACTCTACACTATTTTCCACAAGAAATGGGAATTTAGAGACTATCAATCTTGAGATAACACTACTTTAGAAAGCTTGGCCACAGCTTTTATTTTATATTTAATTCTTAT
>VYZU01052143.1:5750-37005 GCA_013401355.1 Ceyx cyanopectus
CCAGATGCAGCACCTTACACTTGCTCTTATTAAATTGCATTCAATTTCTCCCTGCCCAGCTCTCCAGCCTGTGCAGGTCTCTCTGGATGGCAGCACAGCCTGCTGCTGTGTCAGCCACTCCTCCCACTTTGGTGTCAGCAGCAAACTTGCTGAGGGTGCTCTCTACCCCCTCATCCAGGTCATTGATGAATATTGCGAGGTTTTCCTTCTTTCTTTTTGCAAATACTAATCCTCAGGATTAATTCAGACCCACCTAGGCAAAGTTGATTATTCCAGAGTCCCATTACTCTTTAAATTTACTGGTTTCCAAAGGATTCACAGCTCATGCAGCTGTGGTGCAGTACTGGTGCCTGTGGTGCAGTTCAGGTACAGCTTGTTGCCCATGGAACTGGTGTCAGAGTTTATAGGTGTAATGGTACAGAGTAATGGCACACTTCTCAGCCTGGCATGGGCCAAACACAGCAGCTTCCTCACTTGGATAGATGGCACTTCCCCCTGAAAGGGGTTTCCATACTCATAAAGCACCAACAAAGAATCTGAAATGAGCTGGTTTATTTCTTAAATTAAATTTGGATTTGGATTTGGTTGTATGGGATAACTTCTGAACACTGTATAATGAGGAGAGGGCTGGTATTGAATCTCTTTCTTTTCACATTACCTGTACAACTTGAAGTAACAACTCTAACACTCTTGGATTTTCATTGATGGGATTGAGAAGACAGGAATATTTTCTATCACTTCTGAAATACCTTTTTTAAGATTTTTCCAGTCTTCAGCCTTTTGAAAAGGTATACATACTGAATATTTTTCTCTAATTGCCATAGCTTTTGGAAGCCATTATTAATTGCAATTTCACTCTTTTCAGTGGTTCTTCTTATGGCTTTGAAAAGGGGACACACAGTTTTAAAGCTTTGTGTGAAAAAGCTTATGACACGATATCATCTGGAGATGAAAGTGTTCAGAGTCCAGATTTCAAATCCCATTGCAGCAGAATATTTACTTGTCAGATTCTTGTTGTCAGTGTTGAAATGCCTGTAATTTCCTGCAAGGGAGGCTGCAAGAGCTTCTTGGAGCATCAGTGCTGCTTGTCCTTGGCATGGGGTGCCCTCCTCTCTAGCAAGACAGCTTTAGCTTCTTGGTCTCTTTCTAGCAATAACTGAGCACTGTTTTGACTCATTTTGATTGAATGGTGTCATTTATTATTTTTTTTTATGAAGAACATTGTATAAAATCAGAGCTTTAAATGGATGATACTTCACCTTCTGGTATGAGTAGCTTGTTGCATAGTTCCAGCAACACTTTTGGGGTGCATTGAGTTCCATGGACTGTGCATTTCTTGCTGAAGGCAGTGGTAAGCCATGAGCAAAAGAGCTTACAATTCACCTCCTTAGTTTTTTGCATGTGAACATGCCCAACCTTCACTTGGTACACTGCTTGTCAGGGAAATGGGAATGATGCTGGGATGTTCCTTGATGCTGCCTACAATCCCCTGCTGACTCCTGATTCAGTGTCTTTGTGCACCAGCCTGCTCATGCAGGTGGCCCAGGGCAAGCTTTGAAGGGAGGAGGAGGTGGAAAAAAGATGGTCTTATGTCTGCTCAGAGAGTATCCTTCATAACAAGGGTCACAGGCTTCCTTAAAACTTGTTCTATGTTAAGAAAATGAGGAAGTTCCCCCAAACCAAAGAGATGCAGGGTTGTGATGAGTTTAACCAAGGCAGGGAGTTCTCATCTGGTCCCCACTGATGGGGGAATTCTGGTAAGTGTGGAGAGGCAGTGAAAAATGGTCATCTCTGCTCAGCAGGTAAGCTCCTTGTGATGTGAGGATCTCAGGTCCTCCTGCACCATCAGCCACCAGCAATCCCCAGCATATGCTTTCAGTCTGGGGAAAGCACAGCTCACAAAAACTTTGAGTTATGGGGGGTGGTAAAATGAAAACTAGAATATAGCCAGCTGCTAAAAAAAAAATGCTTTTCTAATGTTCAAACATGTGCTTTGAAAGTGTGGAAAGAACTAAAAAATGGACATAGTTCTATCCTTTTGAAAAGGTTTAATAAAAGTTCTTTACAGGAGTTTGTGAGTATCTTAGAAATCACAGAGTAATAAATGTCATAGCTTAAAACCAGACTAATAAAAAAAACAAACAAAAAGAAACCAAACAAACCCAAAAGTGGGTGCAGATACCAGTAAGTCCTGGTATCCCTAAAACCTGTTTTAAAAAGCCAGACTTGTCCAGTGGGTTTGCTTTGCAAGGATCTGGATCTGCCCACACGAGTCAACCTGTTTTAGCTCTCTTCAGAAGCACGTAAACAATTGTGATGGGAAGCAACAAACTACAGGAGCACAGAAATGGAGACAGGAGTGGGGGAAAATAAGTTATCTGGCCATTGATTAGAATGATTTCTAATTTATAAGAAGAATTTATTAATAATATATTAATATTCTAAATTTAACTGCTGAGAAATAGTCTTCTTATTGACATAACACGTCAGCTGCTTGGCCAACACTGATTAATTTGGAGAAAAATTATTTTCCGACTGGCATCAAAGAGATCTGATGAGGGCCCCAAAATACCTTTGTGCAGGGTTGGTGTCACAGCAGATTTAATAAAGCTGGCATTTATCTTCCAAGGAAGAATAGAGCAGCAAGATCCAGAGGATGCAACACATTCAGAAGTCACCCAGAACATCTAGAAACCAGAACAGAAAATATGTAATAAAACAGAATTGAAGTAGCTCATTTTTGTAGAAAAACAAAGGACCAACCATGTAGTAGTGAAAAAAAATGTAAAAGGCTGTAAAATTATTTTTAAGCAAATGAAATATATATTATATATGCCAGTAGTCATATTCTCTGACATTTAAGACATGGCTGTCTGTTGTATTTTTGTGTTTTGATTCACGCTGGGGGGAAGGAGAGTGAGCAATCCCAAAATGATTCAAAGTAAAATGATGGTAAAAATGATGACTCCTAGGAATCCAGGAGTCTGGAGACGTTCACATCCATCCCCTGCCTCTTGTGGGGTTTTCCTGGTGTCACAGGCAGGTCTCCCCCAAGATTTCTGGTGTCTGTGCTGCAGCCAGAGGCAGAGCCTCCAGCTGGGAGGCACCCTTGGCCTTTGCCAGTGCAGCACTTGCTTTGTTGCTGGAATAAAACCAGGGCCAGAAGAAATGTTTATGAGCCATTACTGCCATAATGTGATCTAAATTAATCTTGTTTTATCTCTTCCAGTCAATGATACTTTAAAATTCAGTAGTCAGTAGAGAATAGCTATGCTTTTAAGAATATTCAATTATCCAAATGCATAACTTACAGTTTGTAATTAAAAGAAAGGCACCTTTACTTTCTATTAAATATTTTTTGCAGCCTCTCAAGATATGAATTATACCCAAAGATTGCACATCTTATCATTAACACTCATTTATATGCATACTGGTGCTCTGTGCTAGTGGAATCGGATCCATTCATCCATGTGTCTCCACATCTTTAGTGCTGAGACACAACTGAGGTTTTTCTATAATATAGATAGCAGTGAAAAGGGTGTCCTTGGTCCATCTTGTTGACTTAGGGTCCTGCAAAGTGGTCAGTCTGTTGTCAGTTGATTCTGCAGCTGCTTCATTAGGTGTTGTGGCCCCATCTACAACCTGGACCCCCCCAAGGTCATCCTTGCCATGGGAGATCACCTCTGAAATGAGAGACATGAAGCTGCAGGGATGTTGTGTTTGCCTGAGCCATGAGGGTGTAACTAAACTGTTGACAGGAGCCTCTTATGCAACAAGGCTCTATATTATGACTTTTTTTTTTTCCCCTTTCCTTTTCTTGCTGTAGTTCCCCAAGTTTCATCTCCTGAGCAGATTCTGCAAGTTTATTGACTTATCAAGCTCTTACAGGTTATGATGTCAAACTTACCCATCTTTTATAAACATTGTCAATTGTCCAGGTTCCATCTAAGAGCTACTGCAGGACATGATTCTTCTGGAGAGCATGAATGACTGTTCTAATAGGGGACATATATCTCCAGTTCCAGGAAGGTTTAATATCTGTCTTAGCAGCAAAGGTTTTCCCTTCCCTGAGAAGCTTGGATTGATGTCACCCAGCACGGAGCAGATCCTTTGACATTGAACTTCTTTGATTATTTTATTTATTATGGAAACTTTTCTTTTGCCATTTTTTCCTGGACATGGACCTGTTGGAGCAGGGCTAGAGAAGGGCCATGAAAATGATCAGAGAACTGCAACACCTCTCCTACAAGAACAGGCTGAGAGAGTTTGCAGCCCAAAGCCTGAGTCTTCAGTGACCTTACATTTAATTTTGACCACTCTCATGATGTTGTTTAGCACTTTAGGAAAGAGATGAGAACACTGCACAGATGCAGCTTGTCCTAACTGATATACACAGCACACAGTGGGTCAGGTGCACTGCTCTTGTCAGTAATCACAGTTCTATCAGTTTAAGACTGGGGCTGTAGCACTTTGGCTAATGTGTTTTACACTGTTCATATCCTGGGAATATCTACAGCTCACCACACAGCTTTACAACATCCATAAACCTGAGAAGTGTAGCAACAACTGTGATGGCTTCAATAAAAATATGTTCAGTGCCAGATTAGGAACCCAGTCTTGCTGGTCTGAAGCCAGAGTAATTCTGTTGATGCCACTGGAGTTACTTTGGCATTATATTATCATGACACAGATCAAACCTTATCTTGCAAGTGGCTACATATTGCTCTCAAGTTTTTATGGATTCCCTTTTGTCTCCCCCTTTCTCTTTATATCATGTTTGTTTGGTTTGGCTTAGGAATATAATTCAAGATTTATCCACAGCCTTTTTTTTTTTTTTTTTTTTTTTTAAAGTCAGTTATACAAGGGTTGGTTTTGTTCTGAAAACAAAAAGAAATGGCCAACAGGCTGCCCTTCCTTTCTTTCTATTTTCTGAGCTAGCAGCCAAGAGCTCCCATTCTTTGGGTTTCAAAGTTTTATTTCTTTTCAGTCTGAAAACTATTGCAAAGTGAACAGCATTTTGTCTGTGTTCTTCACAAGAAGAAGAATCTGGGGACTGTGCAAGCCACTGTTTGCAGACAGGTTACGGGCAAGGCTGGGGCCTTGCAAGTCCTGTAGCTGTCACAAGTAATTCTGGGCAGAGACATCAGCATAATTAAAACAACCACTTAGAATTGTTCATATGTAAGGAAGAAAACAATAGGCATTAAGACTTTATTATTGAAAGCAGCTGCAGGAAAGGAAGCTCTGTAGCCAGAGGTTAGTTAATATATCCTATATAGGACATTTTAGCACTGCAGTTCAAATTCTCATGATCCTTTCTGTGAGGCTGGAAACTATTTTTGCAATGTTTTCTACCTGTTCTGTCCCATAGTTCCCTCAAATATTAAATATGTGAAACCAAACAGAATTATGGGAGGCCTCCCTGTGATCCCCCATCTGCCTGGGTAAATACAGCAGGTTGTATACACTGCCCTTGTGAATTTGAGAAGCTGAGCATTTTCAAAGCAGCTAGGGGAGGCTGTAGCTGGAACTCACTGTGGAAACTCATCAGTGGGGTCAGAGGGACATATTTCAATGGGCTGCAGCTGTTTGTGCTGAAATCCTTCCTGCTCAGCTGGGACACTGCTGTACTCTGAGGTGGGAGAGTGAGGAGGAGGAAGAGGGAATGGGGTGTGCAACTCAAATGAAAATTTAGAGTATCAGTGGGGATCAGCAGCTTGCCCTAGAGCCCCTGAGTGGATATATGTGCTGTTGAACTGTAGTGTCTTTACTGTGGACTCCTTCCGTGTCAATACTGCACTCTTTGAACACTTCTCCAGGGAGAGCCTCCTTTCTACTTAAACCCAGTATTTAACAGTCTTGAGTGAAAAGGCTGGGGAGGCTGAAGGAAATGTCTCCACCCCCCTGCTACCCACCCTGCAGGACCTCCTTCTGATGAGGCTGCAGGGCATCATGAAATGTCAGTTCCCACCTTCAGCACTGCTCAGAGCACTTCCCAGCTACTGGGTGGCTCAGCTCAGCCTCTCTGCTCTGAGTGTCTCCTGATGACAAGGTGATGGGGAACCCTGCCAAACCCACTGTGCCTTTTGGGAATGTGCTGTGGCTGTATTGCTGATTTGAAGGTGAGGAACCTGGCCCTGAGACCAACACTGATTGGTTTGTACCCCTTTTAGCAGGCAAGACTTAGAGACAACAAGAGCCCTGGAACCCAGAGGCAGGAATTGAACTACCAGCTGCACACATGAGGGTTCTGTCATGTGGAGTAGCCAGGGGAGCAGTGACCCATAGGCCAAGTGGCATCATCTGCCTTCTGTCCATGCTGCTCAGGGCTGAATTTCCTTTGGAGCAGGCTGGCCACATCCCCTCTGCATAGCATAGCATGTCTTCAGCTGTTCCCTGATTGCTGGCTGATGCTGCTACCACCACATGCTCCATGCAACACAGAACTGGCCACTTGCAACAGACTAGCAGATTTATTAGACAGACACTGTCTAAGCAATTTCTTCTGCCTTGCTTGTACCAAGATAACATAGCTGATGAGATGCTCTGCAGCAGAAAAATACCTGGTGACTGGTTCATTCCAGTGCAGGGGTTACAGCTGCATTTCAGGTGGTTTTATTTCTTCTAAGAAATGTTTGCTAAGAACCATGAAACCTGGTATTGGATTGCATTCAGGGAAATATCTGAGTTTTTGCAAAAAAAAAAAAAAAGAATTGTTGAATGGCTGAAAATGCCATAGATAATAGAAATAATTTTTTTTAGGAATTCTCATTGCAACAGTCATCTCCCTGAGCCATGGTCAGTGTGACTGTCTGGTTATTTGCCTTTGTTCATACTTTGGCTTTTTTTGTTGTTCTTGTTTCTTTGTTATTAAACAGAATGCTATATATTGGAAACTATTTCACATGATGCCTTTGTTCCCATCAGTCCCTGAAGTGTGAAGTGGTGCCATGTACTGTTTTGTTCAGATGACTAACTACATCTACATCTATAAAATGCTTCAGTCTTCAGTGGCCAGAGGCTCATCTTACTATTTTCTTCCCCTTAAATAACTCTTTAAAAAAACATTGAAAATGAAAATGTGGTTCATTGGTTATTGAGGGGTTTTTTTTAAATACATTGTTATCTTTCCTAACATAATTCACTTCTTCAAGGTTGAAATTTTGAGTGTAAATATTAGATCTAGTAATGGAAACTGTATGTATAAAACCTTAAACACAATGCTGGAGATCTCCGTTCCCTTCTTAGTACCTGGAGCTTGAAAGAGGAGGATTTAGCCATAATACAATGTACAGAAATAGACTTTTTTTTTTTTTTTCAAGGTCTCCAGAGCAGGGAGAGGGAAATACTAAATGTACAAGATCTTCAGTGTAATACTTTTGATTTTATGCCTTCCATTTGAATAATGGCCCGATGTCCAGATGGGGAACAGTGTCAAGCAAACAGCACCAATGTAAAATGCCCCTGTGTGACATTTGCAGCACTGAATATCCAATTCTATTTTGTGCAAAAATGTGGTTTGGTTTTTTTTTTCCTGATGCATATAGCTTGATTTCCAGGTTATTTTATGGCTTTCCCTGTCACTAGAGAAAGGACGTTGAAGATGACAGAGAAACTGGACAGCCTTTGATGATGAAGCCTGGGTTATTATTTCCTTTTGTCCCATGGAGCAATAGCAGAGTTTTGAAGTGATGTTGCAGCTCTTCCACAGAACATCTCCCCTCTCCTTCTCTCACCTCATTCTTCCCTCCCCTGTATATTTGGTAATCCATCAGCTTCTCTTGAAATGTCCCCCAGTAGAGCACTTCAGATATTTCAAAAGGGTTTTTTTCTGAAGGTTTTTTTTTAATAGCTTCTACAGCAGTTTGTTTATAATGAAGAACAATTTTTTTTCTGTGTTAGGATCCAGATAATTCTGCAAGCACATTTTCAAAAATTTAGATAAGATCCATTTTATCTGCTGGCATTAAAATCGATTTTATTTAAAGATGCCTGCCTTTACTTCAGCAGGAGAAGTATTTCAGTTTGGGAAGATGTAAATTTTTCTGTGGCAGGCTCCATTATGAAAGGGAAACTGCATGGAGATACCAGAAAAAGCAACTCCCCTGTTGTCATGGTGACAGCAATTATCAGCAGTTAGAACAACAAACAATGGATTTAATGGCTTGGTCTAATAGTGACTTAATTACTTAGTGGTCTAGTTTGTCTAGCAGCGTTTGAATAAGCAGGAATCACTCAGTGGTGTGCTCCCACTACATGATGCCTTCACTTAGCATTTTCAGTCTATTACAAGCACAATTGCAGCGGCAGCATTACCATAAATATTTTTGCTTCTGTATGTGGTAGGAAGGCTGAGGTAAATACTCTCTGTGGCAATCTCACTTGAATACCTCCTGTCATGCAGCAGAGAGCCTGCTGGACAGAAAGCAGCAGTCTGTCCTCATTGTATTCTGCTGGTAAAAAATAACCCAAATTCCACTGCAATTATATCCATCCCCTTTAAAATGGGGGGAGAATTTCAAGCTATTAGGCCAGTCAAGGGTGTACATCATAGCTTGTGTCAAGAATATTTTAGTCATGTAAAACAGCTAAGTCTATCTTAGCACAAGAAATGTATGCTATTACAAACCCAGTGAAAAACTCTAAAAATGCGTAAATCATCCAGATCTGAGATGGGTTTTATTGTAGTCCAAGCACAACTAAACTACAGTGCTCAAAAGAGATGAGGAGAGCCTAATTTGTGCCTCATTACATGGCAGAAATTTGAAATGTTGCCTCTGTTGGGAAGAAGTAACAACAAAACTTGCTTAGGAACACTAGAACTACATCAGACTACAAAAAATGTTGGAAAATCTTGAAATTAAACTACTGTAAACTAGCAGATTAACTTAAAGATCTCCAGCAAGTAAATAAAAGAAAACATAATAGTTATTTCCAAGAGAGAAAGAAGCTCCAGAGGAAGCCAGCCTAACTTAGATTTATGCAAGGATGCTGGAATAAATAATTTAAATAATCTAATTTAAATATAATCAATTATTTAAACCTACAGAATACTAATGTAATGGGAAGCAGCCAACCTGCATTTGTGAGGAGCAAGCCAATCTGCTTTGTGCCTTTGACAGGCTGATCATCTCAATAGACAGTGCAGCAGGAGGAGACATGGTGTATCTTGACTCTCATCTCATTGTTGCACCTACAATAAGCAAATGGAACCAAGAATATGGGAAAAAAAATCCTTCTGAAAATGGATCAGTGGTTCACTGCCCAATCAGGACACATTTCAAAGGGCATTCTCTTGGGACTCACTCTACATCTGTTTCTATGCACAGTTATAATGAGTAACTTTGATGATGGGCTAGAGAGCACACTGGACAAGTGGTGAACAGCTACTCTGTAGAGACAGCTGGAATTATTTTGGATAAATCAAGAAAGAAAATAGTAGATTGAAGGAAACATAAAAATCTTCAAATATATAAATTATTTTTACAGAAAGTTTTGTTTGATATGGGAAGAAAAAATAATCGTCTTACCCTGCAGCAAAGGTTATTTACCTCAGGTATTAAAAAGCTTTTAAGATCAGGTCAGGTGAATTTGGGTCACGTTTGAGCCAAGTGTTTAATTCTGCCTTGGAGCTGGGAAATGAACAACCTCTTCTTCTGCAGCTGTCTCAATGTAAAGGCTTCTTGGCATTTTTGAGGAAAATCCGTTGACTGTCCTACACCAGTTGCTGCATCATGTGAATACAGCTCCTCTCACAGCAGTGAACTCCCCTCACTGATGGAACTCAGAGGGACAGAATGCTAACAAAGCTTAAATAGTACAAGGGCACTTGGAGACAGAGGAGAAATGCCACCCATAGTAGGATTTTCTGTTTTCACAAGGCATCCTTACACTGAGTTTAATTTTCACAGTTTTAATTTCACATCCAGACTGGCCCCAGAGGAGTGTTCAGGCACCTGAGGTGGGTGCACGTTTAAACCTTCTTCACTAAATAAAGATCCACAGTGCCAAGGCAGTCCACGGGAATCCACGTGGTGAATGGGTAAAGTGGATATTTTTGTAAGATAAATGTATTTATATAGTTAATATTTCTATGAGAGCAGATGGAGTGAGCTCCCAGAGCCCAGTGGGTGGATCCCAAAGGTACTGCAGCTGGTGAGAGCAGGGTAGCAGCTCCAAACACAAGGAATCCTGCTGAAACCAGTGTAGCTTACCTGCATGCTTAAAATTATGCATATCATTATATTTCTGAATCAAGGCTTTAGCAAATTAATTACATTTAATAATGATAATGCTTTTTATAAAGGCAGCATCCTCATTTGCTAGTGCTAGCCACAAATGTGTAAAAATAAAAGAAGGAACACATTTTCCAACCTAAGTAATTAATGAGTTATGTTTTTAATAGGAAAAAGTTTTTAATGGAAGCAGCGTTTGAAGTTCACTCAGTATTTCTTTAAACAATTATTTGGTATATTAGCATTTTTCCTCTCCTTTTTATTTTTGATGCCACCATAATGAAGATAATTAAATCATATTTAACTCAGAATCATGCCTTCTGTATGTGTTCTAATAGTTGCTATTATGAGCTGCCAGAGATAGGCATGTGAAGGAAGTGTACAGTATACACAAAAGACTCTCCAAGATAAAGATTCTGTGATCCTTAAATACTTTACAAATGTCTCTGAAGGGATTTAGCTTCAGTGAAGCCATTTGAAAGGGAAAAGTAATTTCTGATTACACAGATTCCTTTTTGCCATTTAACAGAGTTTAAATTGAATCACTGACCAAAAATATTAATTTTGAAAATGACTTCTAAAAAATTTCAGACAAAGTTGTTGGCGCTTTCGCTTTTGTTCTCTGAAGACAGCTGAATGACACAAAAAAGTGTCCTCATTGTCTGCTTGCTCTAAATAATCCCTTTTAGTAAGATTAGTCACAGAACTAAACTAAGAAAAGGAGCAATTAATTATACTCTTATGAAATCAAGAAGAAAATAATCTTTGAAATGTCCCCCTTCCCTTCTCACCCCCTCCCTTTGCAATCTAAAATTGCATTATGTATTTTGTAGTTATGGAAAATCAGTCTTCAGTGTAAACAAAAGTGGTGGGAATGGGCAGTCCGTGGCACAAAATGAATTTATATTGAGTGTTAGGTGCACTTGGGGAAAGTATGGGCAAAGTGAAAAGGAATGCTTGATTTTTAACAACTGTGATAAGCTGTGATAATGAGATATGAGTGTGATGGTTAGTATGATATTCATTAAAGCACTTTTTGTAGTGAGTTTCTGCTAGCTTTTGTTCCAAGGGTTGCATGACAGCTAAAAAAACTCTGAATAATCTTCTCTGGAAAAAGCCATGAGAATAAACTGTAAGAAATGATAGTGGGTGGCAGCTACAGAGGAGAGCTGTGTCATAATAAGGATGTATCCCTAACTCTGATAGAAACTTTGGGAAAATGGCCACAGATTATTAGGAGAGATTGCAAGGGCTGTGAGGGCAGGAAAAACAATACTGAGAATCCACAACTGTCCATCTGTAGGTTGTGTAAATGATACACAGGGGCACAAAGCATCTTAGGAAGATTAATCTGAGAAGCCACAAAAGGGAAACTACTCTTCTTAGTCTGCAGTGGTGCATCAGGCCCACGTCAATAATTGTGCAAGAAGAACCACGTTCTCTCCCTGAGTTTAATATGACCATCATCTAAACCTCCTGCTAGGAGAAAAAAAATAAAATAAAAGCTTTAAAAAATCTACTGCATAAAAGTTTGGTAGCAAGAAGAAACTCTTATGGCAAACTGAAAAGGAAAACCAGAATGGTAACACTCCAGATGAGTGTGGAAAGGGCTGAAAATGAATTGAATGCTGAGTGTAGGTGTGCTGCACCTATAAAAAGGCTGCTGTTCAACAGATTCCTGTGTAATTTATCATTACAAATGAAATGAATAGGCTGGGGATAAAGTTTTCTGGCGACAGAGTTATTCACAATTACTGACTGCAAAGAGTTGCAAAAAAAAGAAGGTTTTGTGTGAAACTAATGACTGGGTGCAGAATTGCAGAGAAGTTCTTGTGGATAAATGGTAGGTAACGTGCAAAGAAAATAACCAAGTGTACAGGCACAGTGCTACCCTCTATTCTTCTTCAGGAAGAGATACTGAAGTCATTATCAGACTCATTTTCATTGCCCTGAAAAATATTAGCTCGGTGTTCAAACCTGGTCAAAAATTATTCATACATTAAGAACAAAAAAAAAGAAAATGCAGAGAATGGTAGAAGATAAAATACCTCATGCTACCATATCTTGGTTACTGCGTGAAATTCAGGTTTTCTCCATCTCTGGAAGGATGCAGATGAATTAGTAAAGGTCAAACAAAAGGTTTTGTTTGGGGCAAAACGAATTTTCATTTCAAGTACCAGTCTTTATGACAAAAGCACTTTCAAGCATCTGGAACCTTGTTTTCTAGTGTTGGAATGGTGGAAAATCACCTGAAAATATGTTGAACACCTGGTGAAAATTGCTTTAGCACTGAAGGTCTCCAGGGAGACCTTACTGAGATCTTCCAATGCTTAAAGGGGTTTTGTAAGGATGGGGACCATTTACCCAGGGCCTGCAGTGACTTTTTAAGTGAAAGAGGGTATATTTAGGCTAGATATTAGCAATAATTTTTCATTACATTGTGGGTAGTGAGATACTAGAACGGGTTGCTCACAGAAATTGTGGATGACCCATCAGGGCTCTGCACAGTGCAGATACAGATTTTTTCAGTTTCAACACAGAAGGTATTTAATGTCAGGGAAAATAGATGTTTTTGGTTTTTTTTTAATAAGCTCCATGCTTTCCATGGATGGCTGTGTGGTGACCTTAGAGGTGTAGCTTTGCTGAACAGCACTCGTGTGCAGTGATTCCCATGACAAACTGATTTCAGGGTAGTGTGATGTTACCCCTAGAAGATGCTCTGTTTCCTTGATTTTTTAATGGCATACATCACCCCAAGCTCTCAAAATGATCTGACAAATCCACCTCAACACCACTGAAGTTTTGCTCAGTGTGAGGTTTTATTAATGCATTGTAATTTCTTAAATGATACTTGATGCCTTTTTAATTAAAAAGGCCCTAACGTTTAAATGTCAACATCTTGACTAGTGCTGGAAGACCCGAGCCTTTGGAATTGATTCCTGCTCATCTCAAGCAAGTGAAACCTGCAGACAGAGCAGCTGAATAACTGGATGTTAAAAGACCCCATTGCTTCAAAGCTTCTGTTTTCATCCTCACATTGCCACTGAGGCTCTGAATGCACCATTCACTGCAGGGAGAGTGTTTTCCTCCCTCAGCTGGGCTGCATGCTGGCACTCCTTTCATTCTAAAGTGTCTCGTTTTCTCAGGCAAAATGGATCTGATGGTGAATGGCCACCCTGACAGGCAGAGAGGCTGCACATGCAAAGCTTCTGCCACCATTTTCCATACTTATATTTCTAGAAAGAATCCAAAGCTTGCACCCTTTTATTTTATTATTTTATTATTTTAATTAGGATTTTGTGAGCCTAAAAAAAGGAAAGACCTTCATGAGATGAGGCAATGCTTCAATGCACTTTCACATTTTGAATCAGCTTCGTGGAGTTAGNAATAAGATAATAATTCCACACAGGCTTGGAAAAAAAAAAAAGTTTGTTTTTTTTTTTAAAGGGGACTCTCTGCCCCTTGACAGGTATATAAACTGCTTTTCATTTTCAGCATCTTTAATATCTGCCCTTCCCTTTCCAGGATTATTCCAGGATTCTTTTCTGTTCTTATTTCTCATGAGATGTCGCTGAAACTTTGCTGTGCACCTGGTCATCCTCAGTGTGTGTCCTGAATTGCTCTAGAGATGAGCAGTCTGCAAGCAGGAGCCAACCTACACAGCTGCTGCTGGGCAAATTCCTCACAAAGCCTGAGGCCAATTGTCCTGCTGGGAGCAAAAATATATATATATATTTCAATGGGAGTCAAATTGAATCTGTTATGATTCAAACAGCCCCGTGCTGCTTGAGGTTTGCCATCATGTGATGAGGCGTTCTCACATGGTGCACGTTTGGGTTTGCAAGCAAGAGTGGGGTTACCTAAGTCTTTGTTTTCATGATATATGCTTGTTAATGGCAGGAGCAGAAAGATGCTGGTTGACTTCAGTGCCTTTCACCCATATGTTGATGATGCAAACGTATCCCTGGCTGGTAGTGATGATTTATATTTATTTTTTCTCATACAATACAGAAGCAGAAATGGCAGGCAATTTTTACCTGGTCTTTTTTTAATGAGCATCAGCAGCATGATCCCAGCATAGCTGTTGCAAGGACCGTGTACAGCTTCCATCTCTCAGAAGTGCTGCTTTCAGGCTGCAGGTGAGCGCTAGCTGAGGGAAAAAAGGGCTGGTTTGCTTTGCTGCTGCCCAAGTGGGCACCTTCCAGTGAGGAAACTGTTGTGTGCTTTATTTCCAATCTGAAAGATGTTGGTTCTTTCAAGATTGCTAAATTCAGCTGGGTTTTTAAGCTCAGCCCGTGCGTTGTGAGCTCGTTAAAGTTCGAGGCAGCACAATGAAGGTAGTAGCGTGTTAGAGATGCTGGGGACAGTACAATACACAGCACAATGGGAGAGAAGTGATGTGTTCCTGTGGTGCAAACCTCATCCTCGGCATTCATTAGTGCCTCGGGGGATACTTATTCACCTTATCTGGTCTGTTCTAGCCTGTTTCTCAACAGAGGAGAGGGCATGCGAGCAATAGAAGAGAGATTGCTGGCATCTTGAGACTAGGAGGCCAGATAATGATCTGTGCGTGAGCAACGGAGCAAAAACAGAGAGGATTTGAAAAGCAAGGCGTCTTTGTTCCCTGGAATCCCTCACCTCCGTTCTGCTCCTCCAGTGAGCCTTGCTCACACCGAGTACAGAAATCAGTTCTGCACAAGGACAAAGAGCTGGCTTCAAACCAGCCCTGCCACAGCCTGGGTGGAACTGCAGAGGTACCCAGGACAACAAGAGTGTCCTGTGGAGGGAAGTAAAAAGGGATGTGCACAGTGTGAGAGAAATCTCTGAGATGGTCTCTGTTCTCACAATCACAAGATTGGGTATTGGAGATTGGGTATTGGAAATTGGGTATTGGAAATAATTGGGTATTGGATATTGGAAATCGGGTATTGGGTATTAATTGGAAATTGGAAATTGGGTATTGGATATTGGAAATTGGGTATTGGGTATTAATTGGAAATTGGATATTGGGTATTGGAAATTGGGTATTGGGTATTGGAAACTAGAAATTGGGTATTGGGTATTGGATATTGGATATTGGGTATTGGGTATTGGAAATTGGGTATTGGGTATTGGGTATTGGAAATTGGGTATTGGATATTGGAAATTGGATATTGGGTATTGGATATTGGATACTGGATGGAAATTTGCTATTTACTGGCTATTGGCTATTTAATGGCTATTTATTGGATATTTACTGGCTATTTATTGGATATTGGATGATATTGGATATTGGATGACATTGGATATTAGATATGGGTGATCAGTGGCACCAAGAAGACCTCATTAGATGCTGCAATTACAGGGTTCAGGTGAATGAATAAACAGAGAAGAAAATAAAAAGGTGGAAAGAAACAGAGCATGGCTTTCTGAAATGTGACCCGGGCCTACTTCTACATGGCAAAGCAAATGTTGATGTGGCTGCTGAACCTGTGCAGCCCGTGTCATGCTGCTAAAGCTCAAAAGCCTGCAGAAGCTGCTATTGAGAAGGAAATCAGGCAGGTCCTGGGAGGGCTTGGCTGAGGTACCACCACCTGTGTAAAGAAGGATTGTTGTTTGAGCTGGTGCAGCATCATCTCCTGAGCTAGGCATTGCACATCCACACTTCCACCATGCCAGTCAGTGTGTGAGCTCAGGAAGACTGAAGGGTGGGAGATCTAAGGGAAATTTCCTTGCTGGAATGCACAAAGAATAGTTCGGGGCTTTCTTCCTTTTGAAAGCTCAGTGCCTTTGAAAATCTTTCCTGAAGCTTTTTAGAGCCTTGGGCTCGTTTTGGGCGACAGGGGGACTTAGGAGGAGGCTGCTTTGAAACTCTCAAGTTCTGCGACTTTGTTTTCTTTGATTTTGTTCTTAAAATACATCCCTGTTGAAATTTTCTTTTTCTAGCTTTATTCTTTCAGACTGAGCACATTTTAGCCCACTGATCCTTTCCCATAAACTGCTTCCAGCTGTGTTTTGCTGCATAAAAACAGGTTAAATGCTGTCGGAAGGTGACTGCTGGATTATTTTTTTACCTGTGCATTAGAAGACTTTGTTATTCATTTATAACTATATAATCATTCCTGCCAGTTTCTTATTTTAAAATTTATCGTGCTCTGCAGCTTGCTGCAGCATCATGTGGGAAGTAATTGAAAGATGTACTGGTTTATTACAGCTCCCTTTGTCAGCCTGTATGATGCTTCTGGTCACTCTAGCCAAGACAGTCTTTTGTGGCAGTTACTAGCTGCATAGAGCCCTCGTGGCAGAGGCAGTAACTTGTGACACTGTCATAGTCTAAAAATCTTTTTCACTGCCTTGTAGTAGTCACAACACAGAAAGAAAAGAGGTAGTTGTCTCTGTGTAAGCCACTACATGACCCACCCCCCAAAAAAAAAGTTTTAAAAATGACCTTGACATGTTTGCTTTAGCCTGGATTGCTCTTGCTGTCTGTCAGCAAAACCAGGACTTTTCAGGAGGATTTAATAACTTATTTCAATCTGAACAGTGAATGAGCATAGCACAGAAAAGTGTTCCAGTGGCCCCTAGTCAGCTGAGAAAATATTTATTGACATCAGGACACAATATTAATGCTTTTATCTACAGAGTTGCCTTTTACAAGGAAGATCTGAGTCATTATCTGATTTTTATAGATAAAGAAACTGAGGTAGGTAACTTACCTGAAGTTGAAAAGTAGACTAACTATTGGGAAGAAAAGCAAATAAAAATCCCAAGGAACATGGCTGCTTTTCTGGTAATTATTTTTTTATGTGGAGGTCTGTCCATAATATTACTTCTTACATTTGTTTCTGTGGATTTATACATCAGAATGACAGATTTAATTTTTTTTTCTCTGTGAAATAAGCCCCTGCATGTTCTTTACATGTCTGTCAGTAGCAGATGCATGTCATGTTTTCAAACATAGCATGGAGCTGTGAAGCAAGCAGAGCTTTTTAATACAGCTTTAATTCAATTGGGATGTAATATCTGTAATCACATTTCCTTTGCTTCCTCCCGTGGAGCTCCTGTTGGCAGGATCATAGTACATCTTGTCTTTTTAGGTGGAAAAGCCAGAGAGGCTAATCAGTCTCCTCCATCTGCAACAACTGCCTCTGCAGTGCTCCTTCTTTTTTTCCCCCTCTAAATGTTACCATCGTTGTGCAAGTGAAGAAAAATAATTTTCAGTCAGCCAATGTTGCTATTGATCAGCTCTGATGACACTGTTCCCTTCTTTTGTAGTTGTTTCCATTGCCAGAAGGACTCAGCAGCATCTCCCTGCTTTTCAGTGCAGCAGCACTTTGCAGCTCTGAGCCTCTCCATCACATCTGTCCCTGCAGTTCAGCTGGCTGCTAACCCACACCATGCTTCATATTGCTTTTCCTTGGAAGAAAATACAGGTATTTTAACTGGGGCTCTTGGAAGGTTTCACCTGCTCCAGCATTCCCTGAACAAAAGCAGCTCATGATCATTCTTCCCTAGGGTGCAATGCCAGTGGCAAAACCAGGACTGAGTTATTCCTTCATTTCTACATCACAGTTTGCATGTGTAGTCCTCAGGGTAGGTGCTACTTTCTGCCAAGGGATATAGCAAGGAAATCCTCTGCACTCCTGAGCAGTGCTTGGTCCTAATTTGTTTTCCTCCTGTGATCTTTGCTATTCTGAGATGGATTTAGAATAGAAAGGCACACATTTTCTGACTTCATTTAGGCATCTAAACTGTAGGTCTGTATGCGAGTCTATCTTTGAGCTCTATAATGTGTTTTTTTGAGCTCTATAATGTCTGGAGTTGACATGGTAGCAGCAGCCAGTGCTGCTCACAGCACTAGACCTAAGACATTTGTGAGCACAGGACTGTTTTTTATCCTCCTTTGGCATAAACAGGTTTGATGGGTGTGAATTTAACAAAGATTTTTTCCTACAGGGTAAATGTCTGTCTTTTAATTGTCTGCTAATTAGCAAACAGCTAATCCCACTTATTATCAACATTCTTTCTCCAGAGAAAACTCAGCCAAGAGTTTCATAAATCCTTTTCTCTCATCCTTTCTAATTTTAAAAGCTGTTCCAAGTATCATTTGGTAGCTATCACTGAAGGAGGTGTTGAGCTAATCAGCTCCTGCAAGGTTATCTGTGATCTATTTGAAAGTGGCTTAGGCAGCATCTTGCCTTCTGTTTTAATTAGTAATTACTGGCCTAATATTGTCTAGTTACCATAGGCATTTGTATTGACCTCTCAAATTAAGATCACTCATGAAATTAAAAGTGGAAGTAGCCTATTGGGTCACTTATTCTATCCTCCAAAGTGCATTTATTATGCATGGTGTGTGGCAGGGAACCCAAGTGTAGGGTATGATTGAGAACACTGCAGTGAACTCATCTTTGAAATGTAAATACAATTAATGAATATACCTGTCTTCCCCCAGCATAGCTCATCTGCTTTGTCATTTTGATTTCTTTCTTTCTTCCCTCTGATTGGCCTCTTGACTTTCTCTCCTTCCTTCTCACACAAGACTGAAAATAGGATTTTGCAGAAGGATTCCAAGTGGCAAAAAGCACATTAAAATAGTCCATAAATTTCTCAAAGTGTGTGCTTCACTAGCACGCCTTTCAGGTCTGTGACTGGGACTGTGTGAAGTGTCACCTTCATCATTTGGCACAACAAATCATTGGACATGAATGTACTAGTGCATGTTTTAAAGGAGAACTGAGCTTGCTTGCAGTAAAAACCCATGTTGGCAGCATTTAGCTCTAGTGAAACTGCCATTCACTGGCTGGCACAGGCTCCAGCTAAAAGCATCCCCTTTAACACAGCCAAGGAAGTTGGCATGGCAAAACCAGGAAAAATGATTTGGAAAAATATTGGGTTAGCCAAGAGAGGAATCAGAACAGGAGGTCTCCATCTCCCAGTCTTCAGTTGCCCCATTCCCAAACTCTGTTCTTTACAGCTGTCTGGAAAAGATATTAGCTGGACTCGAGAAAGGTATTTTATTGGCAAGCCATGAGGGAGATGCCACAGAGCCTTTCCAGGAACCTGAACAGAAAAGGAACCTTCTACAAAAACAGTCTGGTTAGTAAAATTCAAGCTTCCTACTGGGAAAGCCCAGAAGACTTTTTTTTTTCTCCACTAGCACTTTCCTTTCACCCCTATATTTCTGTATCTCTACACAGCTCTGCCAGTAAAAACTGAAACTGTCTTCTACTACAGCCTGCTGCTACATTAGTGTGTCAGAGCACCTTATCTACCTTACCTTCTCACCTGAGATAATCAGGTACTTCTTTGATAGAGAAGGGGACATTCCTCATGTTAGCTTTGCTCATATCAATTTTTTTAAAATACATTTTAAAAATAGGTATATTCCTTCTGAAAACAAAACTTTAAAAAAAGTGTGTTGCAAATCTGATTTATTTACAAGCCACACAGAAGTATCACTTATCCTCAATTTCAACACAACCCCTTACAAACAAGAGCCAGAAAATTACCCTGTGCCAACACACCACAGAAGGCAGTGCAGCTAAAATAAAAGAAGCTGAACAGGGGGATATATAATTCAGGAGGCAGAACATACACACTCAATGTGGAAAAAACATCTTTTGCTGACAGTACTGCCCCCAAACAAACAAAAAGCAAGTATGCAGCACCCATCTTCCCTCTTCTTAGAAACAGTGCAAAGCAACTCTGGTTTTATGTCTAAGGCAACTGGTTATCTTTCTAAGAGGCTGATGTATTTTGTATGGATCCAAAGATGGATTTGTGGCTGTCAAACGATCCATTTGGTTTCTAAACTGAACAAACTTTGTTCTTTAGTTCCCTGTGCTCTATATTAACAGCTAAATATAATATTTGACTTTGAACTAGACCCCCAGGAAACCAAGCCTGGAGAAGCAGGCAACATTTTCAACATTACTGGCACCATGACACAGCATTTTGTGTGCAGCTTTGGGCATCAGAGTTAGAACATCATGTCATCCAGTCCATCCTCCATGAACTTCTTGTAAATGGCCATGAACTTGGCCACAAATGCTTCCATGTGATAAATGGCTTTGGTGCCCAGCTGCAAGCGATGCTCATAGAAGGCTGCTATCTGTGCAACTTCTGCTTTCAGCTGCCCATCACAGTTATTCAGAAGTTCTGTCAGGAGGCCCTAAAAAGAGGAGGAAAAAAAGCCAAATCAATATTTGAAAAATTATACATTTTTTGTTAAGAGGATAACCTAATTTATCTGAAAATAGCCAAGCTGTGGCAAACAGTTCACTCATGAATCCAACAGCAAAGATAGTCCAGAATCATAATGCTACCTATCTGAGAGAACTAGATTCATGGAACTATGTCTCTTGGGAACTTTCTTTCAAGATAAGTTCTTTATGTCAAAATAGATGCTACCTATTGTGTACCAATGATGGGGGGGGAATAATAATTTTTTTAAATATCATATACTGGAACTACTTCTGCCTTAATAAGGAAAAAAATAATTTACATCATGTCCAAATACTATAAGCTGGTGAAACACTGGTAGGGGTTGCCCAGAGAGGTGGGGGAAACCCCATTCTTGGAGTTTTTAAGGCCAGGCTGGGTGGGGCTCTGAGCAACCTGAACTAGTGGGAGGTGTCCCTGTGCTTGGCAGGGAGGTTGGAACTAGATGATCTCTAAGGTACCTTCCAACCCTGATAATTCAATGGTTGCAGAACACAGTCTTTGAATTACTACTTCACAACAATTAGCTGGACTATTTTGATTACTCCAGTGGAAAGAAACACAATTAAAAGTATCTTTTGGTCACTCATGGCTATTTGTAAAGGACATGGCTTTTCACCAACATTTGGATCATTTAAGATGTTTTGGTGTGTTGCTTTAAAAAAAAAAAACAAACATAAAAACCCCTCAAATGGAGACTGTAATGGTGCTTGTATTTGTAACACATGAATAGATGGATAACTGAGTTACCTTCATTATAATTTCAGGTGGAATGCAGTGTGTCAGGAGTTCATAAAGCCGGCCACGGACTTCTAGAAGCCTGTTGGTAAGACACCACAGAGTCAGAACTATATTCCCAAAATACACTGATGTGTATTACCATTTGTGAAATATGTTGCAGGAAAAAAAAGGTAAATCCCAGCCAAGCTGGTTGTCTATTGGTTTTTGGTTTTGTTTTGGGTTTTTTTTGGGGGGGTGGGGGGTCGTTTGGTGTGTTATTTTGAACCTAAAAGCACTGCAATAGTCAATCAGTTTCAATTCCAATGCTACACATCTTCTTTTACTCAGAACAGTATAGGTTACATCTACTCCAGTTACAATGGTCTCTGGTAATCCAGAAGCTACAAGGCAATTAGAATTTGTCTCAAGCTTGTCTCCCATTAATTCAGTCTTCATATCTAAATTATTATTCATGCTTAAGATTGAGGAGACATCTCAGCATCGATTAGTATCGATGTAAACCACAGGAGTAGTTTACACTGTTGTTCTGTCTTCACTGTTTACAAGAGGGGAAAAGATGATTAGGTGGCAAAAAATGACAGTTATGAATTCTTAATTTGTGGTATCAAGTCAGAGGCTACAAGCATTTCAATGGTATACAAGAATTTAAGTGACATCTCAGGCAATATACGAGACACACTGAAAGGATGAGGCTGTGTATATGACACAGAGATGGACAAAGGAAGCATCTCCTAATGTGCTTTATAAAAGAGACAATTTATCTTTGCCAATTTTTACAACAGGTGCATTAAGCTGAAGGTGGTGAAACAGAAGCCTTAAAACAAAAAACCACCCCCTCCCTCCAAAGAAAAGACAGTGCAACATGCAAATAAGCTTATGCTCACTTTTGGTTACTAAGCTACAACAGAGAAAACCAACAACTGTTTCAGTTCCCAAAGCTCACTCACCCTCCTCTTCCATTTCAAGCTCACCTCCTCTGGCCGCCAAGTACTGCCTCCAGTAGAAAATTACACTGTGGCAAAGATGCCACATTTTAAAACACAACCATTTTTTTCCTTCCGCTCAAGAGTAGCCCAAAGCCATAATTGATTCCTACAAGCAAACATAATCACCTACCTTTGTGGTGTCTGTTGCCCAACAATAGCATTTGCAGTTTCTCTCAAGTAAACTTCCCAGTCAATTTCCGGAATGTCTTGGTCAGCAGTAAAAGGATACCTACACAGTAAGAATAAACAGCATCACAGCAAAGTGTCACCCGTTCTAATGAGGCCTCAGAAGTCAGTGAATGTTTGTCTGAGGAGAGTGCTGAGAGTTTGTAGCAGGGACTTACTGCTGGACTCTGCAGGACTCACACATCAGCAGCGCCTTCCGCAGATTCCGGCCAGATTTCTCAGCCAGCCTCTGAGCAAGTTCCTGGGGAAGGGTCAGACCTTCTTTCTTACACACACTGGACAACACAAGGCAAATCTGGATGGAAAAGAGTGGGGGATAAAATGCTTGATTTTAGTTTAACACCTGCAGATTTGCCTGTTTGGAAGATTTCTGGACCAGAGAACCATCTTTCATAAGACACGCTTGACAAGTCACCACAAAAACAGAAACAACAAACTAGGAAGTTTTAAACAACTTATTTTTGCTTCTGTTTCAACATACATCGTGAATGCTGGGAGCAGGCACTCTTACAGCCAGGCATCTGCTTTGAATAGGTCCTATAATTTTGGACATGGAGTTGCAGCAAAGGATCAACCTGCAGGTTGCCATGTACTTCTCCATCGTTCTCCGCAGAGCATGCTGAGCATCCTTAGTCAGCTTGTCCACTTCTGTTAACAGCACCACTGAAAAACAGTTTAAAAGAGTGGATTTTTTCTAATTAATAGCATATCTTTCCAAGAAAAACAGTACTTAGACATATAAGCACTAATGCAAAAGAAAAAACGATACAAGCTAAAAAAGGCAGCATCGTTCCAAGACAGGAAAATAAAGATTAAAGACAATCTGCATGAGTTTTTGACTGTGTAACTGCTCCTTCATACTCTGCATTCATGTCCTGGATTGCCAGTTTCTGCAGAGCAGGGCCTGCAACACTTCAGTACCAAGAAATAAACCAGGTAGGTGAAGAAGCTTTCACTTGATAATTAGTACAGAAACTTTTTAAAGGAATCTTTAAATAAAAAATGAAAAAAAAAAATATTATAGCATAAGGACATATAAAGCCTTAAAACAAGATTTAAAAAGTAATTTTTTTTGACTAGTTTGAACTGTTTTTACTCACCTTTAAAATCTCGTTGAGTACTTGTCTCAAGCTGCTGGGACTGTGCTAGTGTCTTCAGGAGCTCCTGAATGACTACACGGTCGTTGTTCCCTGCATCACTGCAAAGGCAGTTCCAACACAAAAATCAACTGATTTTAAAGCATTTGTGAGAGAACACAGGAGTGTTGGTTCCAATAGTTCTCAGTTTCAACTTAAATGGTTAAATCTACACATCCAGCCCTGTTTCTGCTACCCAGTCCTCAACACCAGCAGGCTTACATGGCTAGTTAAGCAGAACATTACTGTCCTTAGCACACAGCAATCCAAATTTCTGTTCAATTAAAAATCCTCCCCCTGCTCCCATTTGCTCTCCAAACCCATAGTTATCTAATTTTCTCAGGCAACAAATTGGGCAATCAGGCCCTTATATACCCAGCTTGAAACCACATCCAATAGAACCAGCAGCTTATATTTGGAGTGGGACATCTTTACTGTACACTTACCTTGGGTTAACTTCCAGGTGATAATTACTTGCAATGGTGCTAATTTCAATTTTCTTTTTAGAAGGTGCCTATGCAGAAAGTAAGCATATTAAATTTCAGGAAGGGTGTACTAAAAAAACAATGAAAAAAATTGATCTGACAGATTACAGCTGATAACCAACGGCAATAAAATAACAGTAGGGATTATTATACCAGCACATAGTACATACTACTCCATACACCAGTTACTGAGCTTTGTAAAAAGAAATATTTCATAGCTGAATCCAATAATAAATTAGATTTTGTCCCTTCACACAAGTTTTGAAGGGAAAACCTCTGAACAAGCCTGAACAGGCTGTTTACTTCTCTTGGCAAAGGGTTTCAAGTCTCTGTTTTGTTTAAAGAAATCACTCATCATCAATGAATTTGGGTCTGAACACTTAAATATATCTCATACTTCTAAAATCCAGTCCAAGTATGATTTTTTCCACACTAAGAATTAAAAAGCAAGTGTTGACCTACTTATCAATAAAGCTTGCTAACTCCTTCCTGATCAAGACTTCCATGACAAGGATATTGGATAACCTTTCAATACTAAACAATTACATGGCTAAGACAAGGCAGACAAAGTTTGAGTTCATTTTTTTTCCCCTAATGCTGATACTGTCACCATGAGAATGAGAAAGCAAGTTAGAGTTTGCATATATGCAGTAACCAGAGGTAATAATTTTAAAGATAAGGGTTACTTTTACAGAAAAATGACAATCTATACACCTGAGAGCTGGTCTATTACAACACATGCTGTTGTCCAAACTGTAAACAAACTCTTTCAAAACCCAAACAAAACAAACTACTTCAAAACCCAAACAAAACAACAAGCAAAACACACACAGGGAAAAGAACCCAAACAAACAACAAACCACAAAAACAACCAATCAGCCATTGAAAATAAAACACCCAACATCCTCCCACCCATGAAGAGCCCAAGGAACAAGACAAAGCACTGGCAAAAGTATTTGTTAATTTGATTATATGAATCTGATTAATTACTTTAAAAAAGCTTAGAGACAGAATGGAAAAGAAAAAAATAATTTAACTCCAATAAATATTATGGCCTGATGACAGAAATGCTTCAGTGCATAAATGTCTACATTAGTTTGTAGCAGCTGGGAGAGGATTTTGATTGTTACCGTTATGCTCTGATGCTCAATCCTCAGTTTCTCCACTCCTGCCCCATATAACTCCCTCAACAAACACATGATTCTTGTCTTTTTTCCAGCTCCTGATGGTCCATACACCAACAGATGAGGGAAGTCTCCACACTGCACCTGGACACAAAACAAGATCTATTAGCTACAACAGCATTTGCCTTATAAAACGGGATAAAATATGGAACATATTTTTCTGAACTCATTGAATTTCAAACACATCACCCCTCAAAAAAACAAACCAACCCAGCCTACCAAAGCAACAAAGCAACCCCAACATGCTTCACAGGGTTCTAGAGTGACAGCTGCAATATGAACATAAAACCAGACTGAACAGTTTGAGGCAGGTACACACACATGCAATGAGGATGGACACACGTGCATACACATCATTTCTTTGATGTTCCATTTGCAAGCCTTCAATATGGGCAAACAAATAGCTGGTATTTAACTGAAGTTAAGAGTTTCATGAAAAGCTAAAAAGCAGGAGCTGGAGAACGTGTGATCAAACCCCATTCGGAATTGACATGAACTGTAAGAGTAACAGAGAAACACTGAGTGAAGTCAGCACACCTGGCAGGGGAAGCAGTCCTTCCACATCTGACAACTTACTCCCACCTGCTGACCTTAAAAACTTCAGTTAAGTTCAAGCAAACAAGCTGCACCCTGTTCTCATTGATCCTGATCACTCTCGGCTGAAAGCACCGGGAAGCAGCGGTGCTGCTGAACAAGCCAAGCCGCTTTGCAGAGCCAGCGGCCCGGATGCCTTCCCCCAGCAGCGCCCGGTGGCGAAGCTCCTCCGCAGGCTATCGAGGGGGAAAGAGAGCAACGAGGGAAAGCTCCCAGCAGCAGGGCTGCGCACCCGCGGGAGCGGAGTTAGCGGAATCCCGGCTCCTGGGAGATCCCCGCTGCGGGGAACAGAGGCCCCCGCTGGCGGAATGGAGGCCACGGGGGGAAGAAGCAGGACGAGGAGGCGGCGGAGCGGGCCCCGGTAGGGCACGGGGGAGGGCGGCGGGGCAGACCGGGGAGCTCTCCTCACCAGGTTGCGGAGCTGCGCTGCCTGTTCCCGGTGGTAGTCGAGCCTGCCGAGAGAGCTCGGCCGGTGCTTGTCCACCCACAGGCTCATGGCGCTCGAAAAGAGCGCGCTGCCTCTCGCCGGCCCGGCGCGCAGCGGGCGGGAGGAGGAGCCCGTACGGCTGCCGCCGAAGGACAAGATGCTCCGAGGGAGGGGAACCGCGTTACCGCCCCACCCCGGCGGCCGCACGGTAGCCGCGGGTGGCCGTGGCGGGGCCGGGTGTCCCGGCGCACCGAGGGGGCCCAGGCCGGCCGGGCACGGGCCCTGCTGCTGCTCTGGGGACCGTGGCAGCGGCTCTCTCGCTGTTTGTGTATCGGCAACTTAGGGGCCTCAGGTTCTCTTGTCTCGGTGTCATCGTGGACTCGCAGCCTGGTGAAATCTAGTGGGTCGCCCATCAGCTTTGTGTGACATGAATGCAGCTGTGTGTAGATACACAACATAGAAACCACAGCAATGGCTGGGTTGGAAGGGACCTCCAAAGGGCATCTAGTGCAGCCCCCTGCAGGGAGCAGGGACACCCTCAACTAGCCCAGGCTGCTCAGAGCCTTGGCCAACCTCACCTGCAATAGCTCCAGGGATGGGGCCCCAACCACCTCCCTGGGGAGCCTGGGCCACTGAGCCACCACCCTCAAGGGCAAGAGCTTCTTCCTGAGATCCAGTCTAAATCTCCTCTGCTCTAATTTAAACCCATTACCCCTCGTCCTTTCACTGCAGGCCCTTGGAAACAGCCCCTCTGCAGCCTTCCTGGAGCCCCTTCAGGCACTGGCAGGTGCTCTAAGGTCTCCCCAGAGCCTTCTCCAGGCTGAACAACCCCAGCTCCTTCAGCCTGTCCCCACAGCAGAGCTGTTCCAGCCTCTGAGCATCTCTGTGGCCTCCTCTGGCCCTGCTCCATCAGCTCCATGTCTCTCCTGTGCTGAGGGCTCCAGAGCTGGCTGCAATACTCCAGGGGAGGTGTGAGCAGAGCAGAGCAGAGGGGCAGAATCCCCTCTCTCCAGCTGCTGCCCACACTGCTCTGGATGCAGCCCAGGATGTGTGTGCAGAATGGCATAGGGTGTATGGATACAGTAGAGAAACTCTCACTGGAGTTCTTTGTGTAGTAGCCCTAATAAATGACACACCATGCACAAATGGTATCATTTGGAAGTAGAATTTATTTTTAAAAAGCCCACAGGTATGTGCATGAATAGTAGAGATGTCTCAGCCTAATTTTCTTTCTGACATGGCTTAGGTGGAAAAAGCACAATTATCTGAAAAGTTCATGTGTCCGTTCTGATTTTATCAGCCCTGTGTTCAGGTTTTGTCACCTAGAAAGTCATAACACAGGTAACAGCTTCATTAGCCTAGACATTGCAGTTACTTGTAAAGATCACATAAACCTAGCTGTGGCAAAGGGTGAGCACATCAGGTTTTCACCCAGAGCAGCAATGTTTCTCTAACAGGCACTCATGAGTCAGGTTTTTTCTGCAGATGGCCATGAATTTGCAAATTCACTTTGTACTGCTTGGTCAGCACTGCCCTTCTGTGGGATTGAGCTTGTGAAAGCTGCAGCAGCACCATCCTGCCCAGTGCTTACCCTTGGAGTCCCTGTGTTCTGCTCAGCACCACAAAGTGACCCGTGCAGATTTTTTTACTAGTAGTTCATTATATTTTCCATAGCATCTCTTGTTATCCCGAGGAAAAAGTGCTATAAATTATGCCCTACCTCAACAATGCATTTACACACAGGCTTGTGCTTAACCATTCAGTTAAGATCTTCCTTGCTGTAAAAAGCTGGTGGAAAAAAAAATCAGTGTGTTAAGTAAAAATCATAGTGTTTTAAACCTGGGTCTGCATGAAGCATTGCAGTTGTGGTACTTTAGATCTCAACAAAATGCTCTATAATGCTTTGATTTTCTACTTCATTAATTTTTAAACTTTACTGTAAACGTATCTATATATATATATATAAAAAAAGTAAATATCTAAAATACAATGGTTTGGCCAAGTGTCTTACAAAAAAAATGTGGATTAATACAGGATACTGTGCAGTTTCAGCTGCAGTCACAATCCACTCCAATATAAGGACTGTTAAAATACATCTTCACTCATTTTGTTCAGTCCAGCAGAAAGGTCAAAAGGTAAAATTACTTTTCTGCATGAATAAACAGGACAATGTATCCGAAAATAGAGATTTTAACTAAAAATGGCATTTTGAGCCTCTTGCTACCAGCAGCCATGTTCTTAGTGCCTGACATTGTGTCTGTGTCTATAACAGAAGCTCCATCTTATACTCAAATTCAAGGAAATCTTTAAGACCTGGGTCCAGTGTTTAAATTTTATTTTTTTTTTAAGCGGTTTTAGACAGATTACTGAACCAGAATTAGAACATAGTACAGAGTGTTAGACAGACCTCCTAAAGACCTTCACAGTGTGGGTGCTGCCATGAGTAAGCTGATGGACCATTTTGCTGCACAACTTGGGTTTTCAGGCTGTTTGGCTAAGCAAGATAGATTTTTTTTTCTTTTCAGTTTCAAATATTTGAGTAGATTCTTGTCACTCTGCTGGCTGTCACTTGGGGTTATATCACCCTGTTCCCATCACAGCTCCTGTGTTGCTGCAAGCAATTTGTAGCATGTCAAGAAAGAACAGATCACTAATTACAATGTAAAAAAAAAGACAAGACCATAATAAAGTGACATCTGTTCTCCTGGTGACATGCTGGTGTGATGCATATTGAATGCAACAATGGGAAGAACATTAACAGTGATAGCCAAACACAAGATAAAATCAACATATCCCATATAGATTGGCATCACTCAAGAAGCTGCTTATTTCTAAGAGGTGTAAACCAAAGATATTAAAAAAATATTTTTTTTTCTTATTGCAACATAAATTCAAACATTCATCTGGGGACATGCAGAGTTGCAGAACCATTCTCCATGTGAGCTACAGCTAGGTTAAGTACATGCCTGATTGCTGCTGAAGGTTGGGATAGAAACCACAGGCTAATTTAGGTCTTTCCCCCTGAGTTTTACAAGATTCCCAACTAAAAGATGTTATTCAGTTTCCATCAGCCCACATTTTGCAGTAACAGAAGAACTGGAACAAAGGAAGCACTTAGGATGGCAGAGTTGAATTTAAAGGTATTCTGAAACTGGCTCAGGAAGTTAAGAAATATTCAGAAAAAAGAAAATTTCATATTCTGGATGTATTCTAAATAAGACACACAGGGTCCTTACATGAACTAAGCTTGGAGATCTTTAAAGAATGACATGCTTTCATTAAAGATATGAACAAATATTGAAGCTTGACCTATAATTAGGAATTACTTCTGTGAAAATGTTGACATAACACATGATTTTGTCTCTTTCTGAGCAAGGATAGATGGCACTGACAAAGGACAATGGATTATTTTGAGGTCTTTGCTTGTATTCTCACCAGGACCTGAACTACACTTTTTTCTTTTTCTTTTTCTTTTTTTTTTTTTAATTGAGCAAAGCTACTTTTACACTGAAAAATTAATAAAAAGTATTGCATTTTTGCAAAAATTCAAATGTGTCAGAATTTATCTGAGTGAAAAGCCTCTTTTTAAACTTTAGTGCAAGTTTGACTGAGTTAATCTCAATCATTTGCTGTCTTTATGGTAAAACTGTTCTCTTGTTTCACTTTGCCTCAGGTGTCATGATCTGGAAGAACCAGCTGAAACCATCAAGGCATGCAGGACCTGAAGAGCCAAGTTCATCCTTCAGGTAAGCAGTTGTTAAAATGTATGGATTCTTTTCTAGCTGCATATATGCAACAGTACAGTTTTGTTTTTTCTCTGTGCCCTGGTGTTGGCTTAGAAAGTATTAAAATGGGTCAAAATTGAGCCAAGTAACATGTTTAGTGTTTGTTAGTGTGGATGGCCAGTGCTGCCACACACTCTTTGGGCTGTCTCACCCATGTAAAGGACCATGGGTTCTGTGTGACCCCACATTACTGCCTCTGCTGGTAAATTATCTTGCCCTCAGAAAAAGCTACTGCTGTTCTTTAATATTACCAGGCACTAAACCACTTCCCTCTCCTGTACCTTGTCCTGCCAGCACCTTGGTTATCTTTTCCAGAGACTCTGCCTTTCTGCTGCTTTGTGGGTAGCCAGGGACAGAAGTCTGGAGTCTGTTTGCATTCTGCAGCAGTGAGCAGTGTGTGAGCAGCAGCATAAAATGTCAGTGCTTAGTATGTCAGATATGTCATGGCTTTTCAATCCAGTTCTGCTGCCACCTCTTTACCTGCAGGTCCCTCAGTTGGCCCACATTCTAGCAGATAGAGTCATTTCCTATGACATGACTTCCCCCCTTAGAAATGAGTACATGTGTTCACTCAGCTACAGAGAGCAGCTTCCTCAGCACCCTCTAGCAGCAATGTAATTAGTTCTGATTGCAATCTGCTAATGATTCCTTCCCCAAATACCTCCCAATCTAATTTTAAATGCCACATAACAAATGGAGCTAATAAGCAGCAGAGAGAGAGCATGGTAAGGGTAAATGAGTTATAGCAGGATCACATGCACAGTGATTTGAGCATTGATACAAGTGCAAACCCACAAGCTCAGGAGGAGTTTCTTACAACAAAGGATCTGAAAGATCAAGGAAGGTTTTTCTTGGATGTTTGAGGCTGTGGAAGAAGACAGACATAGATCTAGAGGCACATTCAGGACCATATTACTGGGCCTGGCTTGCATATTGAACCTCATCTGACCTTGTTAATTCCAAAGACACAAACAGGAAAATGGCCTCAAATTCTGTAATATTCACCTGGGGAACCTTTCAATATTGCTCTGTAAAAAAATCAACAATGTAAAGAAAATCACAGAATCACAGAGTCACAGAATCACAGAAATTAGGGGCTTGAAGGGACCTAGAAGATCATCTAGTCCAACCCCCAAGTCCAACCCAAGTCTCTCAGGAACAGATCCAGGTGGGTCTTAAGTGTCTCCAGAGATGGAGACTCCACAACCCCCCTGGGCAGCCTGTTCCAGAGCTCTGGCACCCTCACTGAGAAAAAGTTCCTTCTTGTGTTGACCCTAAACCTCTTGTGCTCCA
>VYZU01052143.1:39427-107512 GCA_013401355.1 Ceyx cyanopectus
TTCTTTTTTTTTTCTTTTTTTTTTTTTTTTTTTTTCTGGTGTTTGTTTGTTTGTTTTTCACGTCAGACATATTTCTCCCTGCAAGGCTCTGTACTCCCCCTGTGATGGTTTGCGCTGCCCCAGCTCGGGATGTGCCCTGTAAACGGGCAGCAGCCCACGAGGTGGCAGAGCTCGCCTTGCAGAGCAGCGTTTTCCTGCTAGAAAAGCGCCCTCCCCCCGCCCTTTCTTCTGCTTACTCATTAACTGCAAGTGTAGCTTCCTTTTTCCACATAAATCATCATTTCCTTAAATTCATAACAGAAAAAATAGCCCAATGTCAACATGGAGTTTCTGTACTGCTCTTGATTCAAAGCTCTTCTTTCAACAAAATAGGAATTTCTAACTTCTTTATGTCAACAGTTTCATAGTGGCTGAACTAGTTGTAATGTCCTTAACCCCATTACAATTTAACTCCATTTTAGTGTTTGTCTGAAAGCTCAAAAAACAAAAATTTGCTTAATCCTCCAACTTTCAGAATAGTAAATAAATACATAAACAACCAAATAAAAATTAGATGCTTCAAAAACCATTCTCCAACAAAAAATGTCTGTCCCTGTTTAGAAATAATTAAATTTTCATCTGCTTATCCAAGAGAAGAGATGGGAGTCTGCTCAGGATAACCTGAACAGTAAAAAGTTCCAGAGCGTGACTCCGTTTGAGTTTGTTCCTCTCCTTTTTTTCACCTTCCAGCACGAAGGAGGGCAGATATAATGAACATAACTCTGAATGAGAGTCAGCAGTGTTGCTGCAGGAATCAGTAGGAGTGCACTATTCCTGCTAAGCCTGCCAAGCCCTGCAAGAATGCTGAACAGGAGAGTTATTTGAAGAGATTAAATGATGCAGAATAAAGCTTCCAAAAGCTGTAATTGAAAGTGACAGAAACATTAGCTTTGAAACAAGTAACACTTAATCACCCAGATTATACAGAAACATAATTTTGGTGTGTTGTTTTCTTCAGTAGAATCCAATTTTAATCTGTTGAGACAGCTCATCACTTTCAGCTGTCAACTGCCAGAAGCCTGTCAGGATATGTGAAAGTGCAGCTACTGTGAGGAGTGGGACCTGTTCTCTCCAACACTGCCCACAATTTATGCATACCTAAAATTTCAGCTGCTTCTACCTGCACCTGTGGGCTGCAGGTGTAAGTGTTTGTACCTCTTGTGGTGCTTGTGTGCACCATGTGGTGGCTGGACAAGCAGGGTGGCCCCAGTGAAAGCATAATATTTGTGCAGTTATAAGTTGAAAGTGATTAAAGGCACGAAGGAAAAAAGCATGGAAAAAAACCCTCTACATGAGCACACAGGAGTCCAGGATAAGGGCTCAAACTTTCCTGTAAATAATATTTTATTCTCTTGCAAGTGCGAAGGAAATCCAAATGGGCTGCGTAGTTTCAAAATCACAGTAGCTGGAGGCCAAAGAAGAATTTGTAAGTGGATTGATCAGGCCAGAGAGAGAGTCAATCTCAATATATTAACAGAACCATAACAGGTCCTCTGGTGTTGCAGAACATACCTTTACCCGTGTCCCTGCCTTGACTGCTCTGAAACTCAGCTCTGTGTTTGCACAACGTGTGAGCAGGAGCAAGGGTGGCCTTCAGGAGGGCTGATATGAAGTGCCCTTGCCTTGCTGGGGACTCAGGAGGGCAACAGGCAGGAGAAACTCAGGTTGACATTAACCTGCTGCTGAGAGCAGCCCAGAAGTGCATGTGAAAGCATGTCAAAAACTCCAAGCATTTTGGACAGTTACCATCAAATATTTGGAGTTTATTTGCTCTCGTTACGAAACTTGTTTGAAAGTGAAGCCAGCCAGCTAAAAGAAGGGTTTGAACCACAAGGTTACAGGGAGGTTTATTTTATTTTTCTCTGCCAACGTCTTTCTGTGCTAATATGGAAGTTTGAAATGCTGGCTTACAGCTGCATTTCATTCTCAACTCTTCACGGAGTCTGAGTTCTTTAGAGATGACTTCTGTTCTGGGGAAGGTCACAGCAACAAGTCAGTTCATTTTGGTGAGAACATGAAAACAGAAGCAGTTCCAGTGTGAAACACAACCAGGGACAGACCCTGACCTCCTGAGTGTGGAACAGGCCAGAGTGTCACTGGTAAATCCCAAACCCCAGGCAGCAGCTCTGGCTGTCCTGCCTCCATCCCTCAGGGCACTGCAACAGCATTTCTATCCTGGGATTAGCCTGTAGCTGACAGAGGAACCATGTGAACCCATCCAAACCACTCTGGGCTGCAGTTTGCCTTGCTCACACTGCTGGCTGCACACCACTGGGAGTCAAGCTTTGGTAAAGACCCCCCAAAATTCAGAATAAACACGATTTTGTCTGTATCCAAAGTAGATTGCGTTCTCTTGGAGCAGGGACTGTCTCACCATTTCTGTCTGCAGATGTTGGAGCCTTTCATCCTTTGTCAGGGATAGTGAGGACATAGCAAGGAAGGACATAGGCTTCCGAAAAGGCCAGCAGCCTAAAAAGAGCAGCCAGAGAGATTAACCATGCAGGCACAGCTTTAATGGTGACAGTGTCACTAAGGGAGACACAAGCTCTTGTTAGAGAAGAGTGACTAGAATACTCTGCTCATTAAAGGACATGTAGTCATCCTAGCACAGAGTAACACTTGAATGAGTAATGGCCACCCTGTGAGTAATGAATCTATCAGATCTTCCCAAAACTGCACCCATGCAGCCAGAGAGCACTGGCTGCCCCACACAGCAGGACACTCCAGCTACTTTGCCCTGCTTTGATGGCACTGAGCTGCTAGGAGCTTTTCTTGGCTGGCTGAATAGGGATGCTGCTGTTGTAGGGACAAAGCCACTCGTGGGCAAAAAGCCTGGAATGATCTGGGGCTCCTTTGAGGTGCCACAGATGTCCCACCATGATCTGGAAAACCTCATGGTTTCACATGGTCCCTGCTGCAAGGCTTTTGTACCTACAGGGTGTGGTTTTGGTGCTGACAGCTCTTGCAAGGTGAGCTGGTCACTCTGGCCAGTGACATACATCTCCCAGAGTTGCCTTCGGAGTGGGAGGTAAGCCTAGAAGTACCTGCAAGGTTTGAGGAATGGAAATGAATTTGAGGGATAAAGGAAATTGGTGGCATTTTATTTATCTGTCCATGTGGAGTCAACAACTATTATGTCCAACTTTGGTTAAACATCCTCAAAAGCTTCTGAGCTACAAACTAGACAAGTGGGAGCTTTTATAAAAAATAAAGTGTATTTCTATAAAAAGTCTTATTTATCTGAGGTGATAAAAGAAAAGCTGAGTAGAAAAGCTTAATGCTGTACTATATCAGTTTTATAGCAGAGTAGCTGCCCATAAATTCAATGGATTTTCACCAGCATTCGACTACAGAAACACAATGGGAAAAAATGTTATTCTGAATTCAAAGGGAAAGTGAGATCAAGGGCTAGGTTGCTTATTTGATAATAAAATAAATACTGTAGGAACATGGAATGCTATTAAATGGATGAATGCTATAAAAATGAGCCAGGCTATTTATACAGAAATGTAGATAATGAACTCATTCCTCAGTACATGTTTCAAAGGCTGAGTGATAAATTCTACTATTAGTTCTCCACGTTAACAAGCACTGTGGTGTGCAATCTGTTATGAGTGTTATCTGTAAAATACGTGGTTGTGAATGGACTCTGTTGTTTTGCTGCCTCATATCTGCCTTTGAGTTTTTCATCTTGTCTGTTTCCTATTTTAAAATACTGACAATCTTCCCTCTCCACATAAACATCTAAACTGCCAGAGCAAAAACAAATACCCTAGACAAAAAAAAATAAAATCCCTTTTTTCCCCCTTTTTTTTCCGTAAAATCACTTTGTAAACTCTTTCAAAAGCTGCCAATCTAGCACTTCCCCCAGATGTCTTGTTATATCTTAGTAATTAAATTGTAGTCTCTGAGCTGTCTTTTTGATAGCTAAGTTTACAGGAAATGCATCTTCATCCTTGTCTAGCACGATACGAAAATGTTCTACTGGGAATATAATTGTATTTATTGATTCTTCACAATCTGTAATTCCTTTCAAAAGAAATTTAGCTAGCTTTTCTGAGCTCTCGTGAGCTGATGAAGACAGAAAACAATATCCATTTGAAAAGATGCTTCTAGGGAGTTTCATGACTCTGTAAGATCTGATGCAGGGTTGGAGTAGAAATGTGCATTAAGTGCCTAAATAGACAAATAAAATGGAAATCAAGAGCCCTGGTGGTTTTTAACCAAATATATAATGGCTTCCTAGCCAAATAAAAACATGTTTCTGTGGCACTGACCTCCTGAGTCATTTGGCTGAGTGCTCCTAGTCCACCCAGCTGTGCCCATCACTTTTTAGCCATGCCAAATTGTTCAGTGTGCTTTGCATCAAAAACTACAGTTGCAGCAGATAGTGAGTGCTGCAAATCCAGTGCATTGTTCTTCTCTGGTGCAGTGATTGCAGCAATTTTCCCAGTTTGCCTAGTGAAATCTGAATACTTGTGTCAGTATTGGCTGAAACTTGTGTTCATCCAGCTCTCTGCCTTCCAATGTGTGTGTTGCTGATATTTACAGATGCATGTTTTTCAATCATCACTGAGAATCTAACGTGTATCACAGCCCAATTTACAACACAGTGCCCATTTGCTGCTTTTCTGTTGTCCCTGCATGCTATTTAAAATGATTGTGAGGTGATTCAGAATATTGCAGCCTTTCAGAGTTGATTTTGTGTTGAAACACTGCAGTGGTTGTGTTCTCTTCTTGTTTTCCACTTGATCATTCAAAGGCTTGGAGCGAATGATTTAAATATGAGTCATGTGCATTGTGAACTAGTCAGTGTATTAGGAACACAGATGTTTACTGCCATAAATTATTGACATCATTTTGGGATGAACTTTGTTATAACCTTGAAATGAACAAGCTGATGAAGAATTTTAATAAAGTGGGGTGGGTTTTTTTGGTTGCTTTTTTTTTTTTTCTGCAGCTCTGGAATAGCCTTTTCTGAGAAAAGCTGCATAAGTATTTTAAAAGCCAAACTTTAACTCAAAAATATCTGAAGAATAAGCCAGAAAATGTTACTCATCTATGTTAAGAACTAAAAGGGGTTCATCCGTGTTTCAAAGCCAGAATGCCAAGCAGTTTATTGGTTTGGTGTGTTTATCAGAAAAGCAGGATGGTCTGAATAGGCCATTGTGAGCAATAAGCTTTGCTTCATCGAGTCAATAAATAGTTGAGTTGTTGTATCATGTACTTTCAGTTCATGAATTGTGCATCTGTTCAGGGCTTGACAGACTGGGAGTGCCTCTTGAGATGCCCCAAACATTTCTCAGCTCACCATTTCACTTTTCTTAAAAATATGAAACGTAGCATCAGTTCTGAAGGAGAGAAATGGATGTGAGGGTTGTGACAATTCCTGTTTAGCAGTCTGGTCTGTCTCAAAGCTGTGAATGGCATCAAACACTGTGAGCAGCAGTTCCCAAGCACACACTGTTTGCTTTCACCTCTGGAAGCTGTGCCACTGCATTGTTTGAATGGCACAAGCAGGCAGATTTCAGGAGATGCTCAGCACCTTTGGTCTCTCCATCCCTGGATGCAAACTCCTTTGGTGTCTGGTGGCAATGCAGCACGAATCAAAGGCAGCCTCTCTTCCAGAGTCTGCTCTGGGAAAGCTCAGGCAGAGAAAACGGGTAAATACACCAGCCAGTATCACACTGAAAAAAAAAATCCCATCTTTCTTCAACTGGCTAAAGGATCTTTTCTGAGGCTATTTTCTCTGTTTTGTTATGCTTTGCTGAAATTGAGATATAATGCACAAGGAATTGTGGGTGTAGCATTTTGCTTCCTGGCTTTGACATTTCTGGCAGGTCTGCTAAATATTTGCTAGCATTAGTGGCCTTAAGAGCTCTGGAAACAGCCACCAGGAGGTAGAGCTGCACAGAGTGAATAGTGCAGCACTTAAAGTACCTGTGGCAGATATTTTAGCTGCAACCTTCATTCTGATCTCTGTGCCCCTTGGTAAAGTCACTTCTCAGATCAACCTGGGCAGCACTGAAGGGATCAGTGTGAAGAGGGAACAGATATCTAATGAAAAAAATTAGGTATTTATTAATTTACTGTATCTCTCATCTTGCTCCCAAGAGAAAAAGCTTTTCCATAGATTATGTCTTGAGGCACAATCTTTTTCATGTGTTTTTGTGTAGAAAAAACGTTTGGCCAACTGATGTGAACATAATTTTTCACAGTGTTAAAAGCTTGTGTAAACTGCCTGTTTATGGAGATGCTGCTTTTAACCACATCTCTGGTTAAAACCATCCCAGAGATGCTGGCATACAAAGGTGTGCCACAAGGGTTGGTGCTCACTCTACCCCAATTCCTGCATTGCTGGTCACAGCATTGCTCTGTAATTAGAATATTTCTCATTTACAGGGAATATTGCCATGCTGACTAGTGTCTAAAAACATCATAGAAATTATTTCACTCTCATAAGGATATTTTCAATATAGCAGCAGTAATACTTGGTAAGATTATTATGCTCTATGGTGTTTGTTTAGGGTCTTTTATCCTTAAAAGGGATGCTATTCAAAAGCTGTTTGTTTTTTTTTTCCTAAATAAGAACTAATATTTCAGATCATTCCTTTGATCACTGAACTTGATGCATATTGATGCTTTATAAGAACTTGTTTACTGTCTTAGAAGATGCCTATCAGTTCCCCACCTTTATGTGTTGCAAGTGATGGGCAGCACCCACAGGGGTTGTCAGAGGAAGGATTTTGCATCACCAGTGGGCACCTGAACTCCCCTTCACACTGAGCTCAGTGCTGCTGGTACAGGCTAGGCAGAGTGCAACCACCCCTCACCTACCATGGGTTTAGACATCCAAACAACTCCTTCCAGGATGCCTAACATACACTGAAACAAAATACCTGCTGAGACACTCCTCCCAGATAAGAAGGCCTCTGGGAATGTGCATGAGAAGTACTTTAGGTGCCTAAATAACTTTCCTGATGACAGCTCAGGTGCCTTTCAGGTATGCATGCCACAGGCAGGATTTTTGTGACTCACTCCCTTGAAGGCAGGCATCTAAATGCTGCTGCAGCTATGCCATAGGCACCCACAGGCTTTTGGAAGATACCCCTAACTAAATCATTTGAATTTATACAAATGTCTTGTTTCGAAAATATGGCAAGGATTCAAGTTATTCCTTATTTTGCTTTGTAAATGAGCAGGAGGTGATGCTTTAAAATGTTCACAATACTTCATATTTCAAAAATAATTCTCAGAATAGGATTTAAATTCATCCAGCACTTCCAAAGCTTGCATTGAATTGACCACAGCTATGTGTTGAACAACATTAAAATGTTAAGCCAGTATCTCAGGACTCGTTAAGGTTCTTTTCCAACCTCTTTCTTTTGCAAACAAGATTCTGAAACCAGATTTTTCTGATCCCAGAATACTTCAGATAGCATCCCAGAATATTTCAGATAGCATCTAGGCAGTGTTTTGCAGTTTATATACAACCTTTATGCCTTATCTGTCAGACAAGCACCCTTGGCTTCTACAAACTCTTTAAAATTCCCCACAGCCATGGGAATTTAGCTATAACATGAAGCTCTGAGTGAATGTCCTACTTTAGAAAAACCAGCAAGTAGTTGGGGGTTTTTTTGGGTCTCAAGTGAAGTTTTTTCACTAGAACCTGGAACTGTAACTTGGGGTTGGCAGTTTTAATTGTCCTACTGAGAACAGAGCAAAAGACAAAGACTGATCAGCTCTGCAGAGCAAGACTGTGCTGTCTAACCAGTCTTACCCAATAAAAACAGAGAAAAACAAACCTGCTGCCCTAGCATAAGATTGTAGCTGGTTTACAGCAGTCTCCTTTAATAAATCCCGTGTGATGTTGTGCTCTGTGGAGCAGCTGGGCGGTGGCTGTAGCTAAAGCCAGGTGATTTATTACTACTAAGATCACATCCTTTGCAATGGATGTCTAATATTACTTGCACTTGAGGTGTTCTGCTTCCAGAGATGCACACCAGAAAACATGGCTGGAGTGCCTCTCCTCCCAGCTCAGATATTGATGGTCCCTTGCTCCAGGCTTGTCCCTGGGGCCTCCTGTGTTGCTGGAGCAGTAAGCAGTGCAGAGGGAGCACAGCCTGGGTTCTGTGCTGCTGGCTCTCAGGGACAAGACTCTCAGGAGGGGCAGGAGTTCACTTCTCAGCCACTCCAGAGGCATGCTGTGATTCAGGTATCACAAGATGGTGCTCTTGCACTTAGGGCAGACTTCTGAGTAGCCAGCACACAAGGTAGCTGAGGCTGTCACTGAAAAGGGTGCTACAGAGGTGGCTGCACACCTGCTGTAGCAGAGAGGTGAGAACAGCATCTGCAGGGATTGCTGTCCTCTTGGCACACCAGACCACGGGTGCTAGAATCCCAGTGCTCTGTGCTTTCTAACAAAATCTGCATGCCCAGCTCCTAGCTGTTCCTTCTTCATTTCAGTATCACTTCATGCAGTGACACACATTGGAATGATGCTTTTGTCACCACTGCATTCTCCAGTGATTCATGTGCACACCAATAAAAATAGTACTAACTTGTACAAGGCCTTGCACAGTGAAAAGAATTGACTGCAGAAGCCATTGCTGAAAGCATTGCTTCAAAGAAAGTTTGAACTTGCTGTGGCATTCTGGCAAATAAAGGGAAATATGTTAAGAACAAAGCAGCTTTTCTCTCTCCCTCAATAGCATTTCTTATTCTTCTGGCTGCCCTATTCTGGTTTGAACAGCAGTGTGACAGCATTTGCTGTCTTCTCTTGAAATGCTGTCTGAAGGAAAAAACTGCTTGGATTTTCTGTGATCTTGTCCTGTGAGGACACTGTAAAGAGCTGTGCACAGGATGTTCCCTGCTTGCTGGGAAAGACATTGTGCATGATGATGCCATTTCTATTTTAGCATCTATTGGATTCCATAAATGCCACCGTACTGACAAAAGCAGCCTGCTGTAGTAACACTGAAAACACAATTGAGTCCAATTTCAAGTGCTTATTGGCAACCAAGTTCCTCAACAGGATTGTAAAATTCATATCATGTGTCGAGAATTTCAGTGCATCCTGTCACACACTCTGGAATTCCAGGTTAAGGTTGTAACTCATAAAAAAAGCCTGAAGTGCTCAAGCACGTCCACGTGTACAAGCAGCACACTGCAGTGGCTTTGGCTGTCCCTCAGTGTGCAGCAGCAAGGCCATCCACCCACCTCAGAGTCCCTCATCAGCTTCTGCATGTCATTCCTTCTTCTTGAATGCCAGTCCTTCAAATTCACCTTACAATCAAGCCTTTCTCTCCCCTTTTCACATCACACAGATCCCTGTGTGGGTGTCACTGAGCATGTGACCTGAAGGTCATTACACTGCATGGTTAGAAAGGTATAAAAGTCTCTGTAGATGCTTTTAGAGTCCCTCTTCTACAATATTGTGTAGACTGAAAGCTAAAGCACAACGCTGGCTCTCCTGGGGAATAGATCTCTTCTGGTTAAATATGAAGATAGTTTTCATTTCCATTTTGTTGGCAATTTAACATAAGCGTATACTGAACACTGGCTCTGAAATAACCAACACAAAACCTCACAGTATGTGAACTGGAGATTAATTTAAAAGTTCAGCTCTTTGTATGTGTTTGTGCATCCCAGTGATGGAGCCAGAGGACAGTAAACTGGAGTATTTCTTAGAAGTGGGAGATAGCAGTTCCAGAAGAGGTAATGGCTACAGAACTGTGGCTGGAGACATTCAAGCTGGAGTTTGAGAAGCAGCATGAGAGAAGTGGTGGGATTTCCATCCTTGGAATGGGTCCTGAAAACTCTACAAGGAGTAGAGCTGACCTGACCAAGTGCTGGCAAAGCTGCTTTAAGCTGCAGGTTGAACTCCCAGAGGTCCCTTCACACCAGCACTTGTGTTGCTTATCTCACTAGGAATGCTCCTGTGGCAATGAAATGCTGATTCCTCCAATAGCCATGAAGGGTGTTGGGGCAATATGTTTTCCCTCTATGCTGCAAGCACACACAAGCCTGCAACGTGTCAATGGCAAGAAGAGAAGAGCATGCCACACGTGTGTGCCAGAAACAGAAAGCCACAGAAGAACTTGGCAAGCAGAGCACACTTACCTAGGGCTGGCACACCTAAGGCATCCACTTCTCCTTCTTTGCTTGGATCAAAGGCAAAGACAGCTCAGCTCTGCCCTGAACATGGGGAATGTGTTGCCACATTCAGTATTTTTTAAATACTCATTAAAAAATATATATATATTTTTACCCCAATATTTCAGAGTTTCAGATTTTATTTGAAGGGTCAGAGCTGTTGTGCTGTGCAGATCCAGGGTGTGGAGACGTCACAAGGGACAGTGCCTCATTTGCTCTGGGACAGACAAGATCAGGGAGGAGATGAGTGGAAATAGATCTTCATAAATATAATTGATTCAAGTGATTTTTTTACAAATACAATTACTTCTCAGATTGTTCCTGCTAGATACAGAATCTGGTGCTGTAAGAAAAAGGAACACAATATAAAATGAGATAAAGAAATAATATTATATATAAATAAAATAACAGTAAATCATAGAATATAAATAATAACAATAATGCAAGCTCTTATGACAAGTAAATTTAATCAGACTAATTAATATATCTTTTAGGCATTTTAACCCTTTCCCACTAAAATGTTCTTACCTTCTGTACCAGGACAATAAACCTCATAATAGTTGGAGTTGTCTGAGTTCTATAGAAATTGATTCCAACTGTGCAGTCATTGCCAATGCAGTGACAATGCCCAATACTTTTCATATTTTGGGCATCAGAACACTTAATTCGAATATAATTCAGGAAGAAAATGAATGTAAACATCTTCCCTAAGAATATTTTAAAAATCAGGTTGGTATTTCTTGCCACGAATAATGAAAATTTGGTGGAATGACATGTTTCTACACTNCGTGTGTGCCAGAAACAGAAAGCCACAGAAGAACTTGGCAAGCAGAGCACACTTACCTAGGGCTGGCACACCTAAGGCATCCACTTCTCCTTCTTTGCTTGGATCAAAGGCAAAGACAGCTCAGCTCTGCCCTGAACATGGGGAATGTGTTGCCACATTCAGTATTTTTTAAATACTCATTAAAAAATATATATATATTTTTACCCCAATATTTCAGAGTTTCAGATTTTATTTGAAGGGTCAGAGCTGTTGTGCTGTGCAGATCCAGGGTGTGGAGACGTCACAAGGGACAGTGCCTCATTTGCTCTGGGACAGACAAGATCAGGGAGGAGATGAGTGGAAATAGATCTTCATAAATATAATTGATTCAAGTGATTTTTTTACAAATACAATTACTTCTCAGATTGTTCCTGCTAGATACAGAATCTGGTGCTGTAAGAAAAAGGAACACAATATAAAATGAGATAAAGAAATAATATTATATATAAATAAAATAACAGTAAATCATAGAATATAAATAATAACAATAATGCAAGCTCTTATGACAAGTAAATTTAATCAGACTAATTAATATATCTTTTAGGCATTTTAACCCTTTCCCACTAAAATGTTCTTACCTTCTGTACCAGGACAATAAACCTCATAATAGTTGGAGTTGTCTGAGTTCTATAGAAATTGATTCCAACTGTGCAGTCATTGCCAATGCAGTGACAATGCCCAATACTTTTCATATTTTGGGCATCAGAACACTTAATTCGAATATAATTCAGGAAGAAAATGAATGTAAACATCTTCCCTAAGAATATTTTAAAAATCAGGTTGGTATTTCTTGCCACGAATAATGAAAATTTGGTGGAATGACATGTTTCTACACTCATTCTGTTGTGATTCTGTATGCCCTGAGACTGCCGGAGTAATTTTAAATCAGACCTTGCTATCCAAAAGTAAAACTGGCAGGTAGCCTCTTGCTTCAGCTGCCAGCTGGTGTATGGTATTTGTGAGAGCAGTTGCTAAATGCTTTATAGTGACTCATAACTGATAGCTGCATATTCATGGCAGTGGACAGTGCTGTCACATTGACAGGTGCTCTGTTGTAGGGGAGAGACAGTTGCCCTCAGAAATTCAGCCTAGAACTCCTTCTTGAACTACTGTGGGTTTTTTAATGGGATGAAACCTGCTAACCTCACTGAAAAACTGAAAATCTTTTAAACCAGGACTCAGACCTTAGTCTCTGAGGATAAAAATGGAGTTTGGCAGTTAATTATGTTTATTTTTTCAGAATTAATTTCTGAGCTGGGTGATGCTTTTAGTTATTAGCTCAAAATTATCTAGAGAAAAATAAAATGTATTTTATGATGTTGATTCCAGTATACAATATACTGGTTGTTGACCTGATCAGCCAGAAGGCATTCCTGCCTTTTCTTGGAATGAGTTATGAAGAACTCTACACAATGAGCAAGACATTTGGCTCATGCATTTTCAGTCTTAAAGAAGTCCTTACAGAACAACATTATTGGATTGAATTAAATTCAGGTATTATCTTAAGAAACCTTGCTAGGTAAGGGTTTTTTTTATGTAACTCCATCTATCAGTTCTTTCAAGAGCTGGAAAAACCACTGAAAATTACCACACATTTAATGAAATTAAAAGGACTGCAAACCAGTCCTAAAGCACAAAACCACATGAAAATCATTGCAAAGACAACTCAGTATCGTTGTTAAAACACTTATTTTGTTGCTGTTACCTTGTTTGGTTCTTGGTTGCTTTTGTTTGGCTTTGAATGATAAAATGGCCTTAATGGAAACATTGCAGCTGAAGTGACATCTGTGGGGCAGCCCCAAATTGTCCTCTGCTTTTCCATCACCTCTGCAGGAATAGCAGATTCCAGACTGAAGCTGCAGTCTGGATGTAGGGGCATCCAAGCCAAGGGGGGCAGCTGGAAAACAGCCACGTGGGGCAACACCAGAGCCTCCCAACAAACCCAGGAACATTTAAACATTCTCCTGCTTCTCCTGTGAATAATCCAACCTTATTGCAACTGCCTGGGGATTATTTTTCCTCCTTCAGTTTCCACTAAGCCTTAGTAAGTCCAGTGAGATTGCAGAGGGATCTTTAGCAAAGCACTGCCTGTGCCATGTTCAGCCCCACGTCTGGTGGCAAAGGTTAGGGACACACACGCAGAGTGCAGGGGATGTTGCAATGAGGTCTCCTTACACAGCCACCTCTCTGCACTTTGGCCATGGGTAACACGGGGAGATAAGAGACAGAGAGGCTGCTGCAGGTACAGCCTCCTCAGGTGACCATTGACCCAGAACCTTGGTCCTCAGCAGATGCCTGAGACTGGCTGAAGCCCTTCCCGGGCTTTCTGCTTAGGTTGCAGACATCACTTCTCTGGCAGGGGTGCAGGTTACATTCCTGGGTACCAATGAGGGTCTCATCCTGAGGCTGCAGCAGCAGAACTGCTGGCACACACATTTAGCTGCACCTCCAAGAGGCTTCATGCAGCTCAACAGGTTTTGCACTGGTGTGTTTTACTGGTTTCCCTTCCCAGGACAGTGAAGTCATTTCAGTGTGCTCGATACAAGGGGATGCTAAAGTTTGCAAAGACTACGTTTCACTAAAACTCATCCAAACAAATGTGATAAAGGAAGTCAGTATGAAGTTCAGAGTTGTTCAGCTCAAATATTGATTTGTCTTCAACTCTTCTTAATAAGCCTTCAACTCTCCCTAATATGCCTTCAACTCTCCTTAATATGCCCTCAGCTCTCCTTAATATGCCTTAATTTTCATCCAGCTCTTGCTTTTCTTTAAAGAAGAGAATGAAATTTGTCTCAGCTGTCTTTTAAAAACAAAATCTGCCAACTCTACAGGAAAAAGCAACAAAATCAGAGGGGGTGGAGGTGGCTCACAGGTTATATCTACAAATAAGCTGGTTTAGCAGAGGCTGAATTTCTCAGGCCCCATGCAGATTTGGTCTGGCTGTGCCACCCACCCCGCAGCTGCAGCCAGTCCCACACGAGGCAGGTGTCAGGTGTGCCAGGGCAGCCTCACAGGCCTGCTTCTAGGAGGGTGGCTCTGAGGCTGGATGGGGCAGAGCTGTCTGGTTTTTTTTTGGAGGTTTCACCTTATGTAGAACCAAAAAAAGAAGGTGGGGAAGGTCTGTCCCACCGTGCTGAGGGGCACAGCTCAGGGACAGCATCACACTGACCCAGCTGCAACCCCCTGCCCCGCCCTGGCTGAGGGAAGAGCTCCAGCCAGCCTTGCCCTGGCCGCTCCCAGCTTGGAAACCTCAGAACACCGTGTTCCCGGCTTGGGAACTGGAAACAAGCTGGCTCCTCCTTGCAGATCGGAGAAAGCCCTTCCACACCCCAAAGACGGTCCCTCCTGCTCCTCCCTGCCCCAGCAGCAGCCAGTGGCGGGAGCGATTTCCACTGCAGCTGCTGGCTCTCACTGAGGGAGCTGTTTTCCTGCTTGGGGCTGCTGCCTTCAGCCTCTGGAGATGGGAAATTCCAGCCTGAAACCGGGGGGAGTTTATTTCACTGACTGAAGTCCATCCCTTCAGTGTCTTCCAGCAGGAATTTGTCCTCTGCGAAGCTGGTGGGTTCTGGGGGTGGAAAAAAGGAGCTTTGGAGGCAGAGGAGGAGGAGCAGGGCAGGTGAGATGGAAGAAGCAGAGGAGGAGCAGAGCAGCTGCGATGGAGGCAGAGGAGGAGCAGGGAGCCCATAGGTGAAGAGCCGGGAGCCCATAGGTGAAGAGCAGGGAGCTCTGGTGCAAAGGGAGGAAAACCTGAGCGAGGCTGATCCCCGTTACAGGTGCTGACAATGCCCAGGGCTGTTCCACGGGCTGGGCTTTGCAGATGAGGGTTGGAATAAAAAGCCACGAATGGGGTTAAAAAGAGCAACCAGGAGAAAGTGAAAACAACCCATCCAATGCCAGATTCCCAAAGGCACCAGCACAGCTGTTCTCCCCAGGGTGGATGCGCAGCAGCCGCTGGCACCGAGGCGCACCGCAAAGGCTCTGACTTTGCTCCCACGGCCAAGGTCGCGCTTCCCCCGCCTCCCAGCCCTCCCCTTCTTCACCTCGGGGCCGGGCATCCCCGGCTGGGGCAGCCCCGGAGCAGCCCCGGTGCCCTGCCCGCGGCCGGGCGGTGCCAGCGGCTCCCCGCGCTGCTGCGGGGGCTCCCGATTGGCGTGATCCGCACGAGGGGCTGGTCCTGCGGCTCGGCTCCCCTGCCTCTGACAGATGGCATTGTGATGCCAGAAAACAAAACCGCGATATCTGATGCGTTGCGTTATCTTTCCAGGCAGCTTGGAGCTACAGCTGCAAACTGTGAAGTTTTCTCTGTGACTTCAAAACTGTGAGTGGAATGTAAATACCTACTTTTTTTATTATTATTATTTATTTTTGTTTCTCTATGCGTGTGAAACTTTGCATGCAGTCTATATAAGTTTTTCCATACATAAGTTTATATATAAGTCTGTAAGTTTTGTTTATCCAGCAAGCTGCTGCAAATTCTCCTAAGATGAAATAAGTATTGCTTTGAAAACTTCTCAAAGCGTAGTGCCTTTGTGTACTAATAAAGGTATTCCATGAATGCAATTAGCTTAGCTGGAAGTGGTTCCAAATGCTCTTTCCCACTGGCAAACGTGACTGAGCAGGACTAGGTGCACTGAGGGAATCTCCTTGGAGTTACCAGCAAACGTCAGGCTGGGCTGTGTGTGTCGTGGACATCATTTGATGTTTGCTTCTGTGTGGAGAGGGACGAGGCTAACACCTGCTGTTACCATTGTGTGGCACTGCTCTCACTGGGTGGACAATCTGTTGGCACCTGGTGTTAGTAATCTGGCCAATTAATGACTGGGAAATCAGTTTAAGAGAACATTGTCCACTAGGATGCAGATATTGTACCAAGTTCGATCGGATTCCTTATCCTGGTGGTGGCTGTGTGTTCTTGAATAGGAATAATTCAGTGGTTTTTAATGGAAGGAGAGCTCTAGGGGCCAATACCTAGGTCAGGAGTGCAAACACGGGCAGGTATAGTGCAACTCCAGGCTTGTGTTACTTGAACTTTCTTATGGGCACTGTCCAGGATGGTCTAGCATGATACCCATCATCTTAAGATGTTATTTTAGGGATATATGTTGGAGCTTTTCTTCACTCATTAAATGTTACTAAAAGATGAGGTACATACTTTTAAAAAACCCACAGCTGTTCCAAGTGCTGTCTGGATTGTTACACAGCACTCTGGAGCTACCCATAACCATCTAACACCCTTCCCAACTGAACCTGTATTTTCCTTAGAAAGCAAAAAATGTCCTATTTCTGTGCTTTGCAAGCGTGTTGCGTCAGTTTATGCTTTTATATTCTAAATCTAAAGATGATACGAAAAGAAAAATGAGTGGCATGTTACTGCTAACTAGGTATGGCCAAAATCCTGTCCCCACGGGACCCACCACCACTCGTTCTCCACCTGGGCAGCAGCACAAGCAGCACCTAGGTGAGGTGTGTGCATACGAGTGCATGTCTGCTGGATTACTCACAGCTCCCAACACGGGGCAGAAACCAACTTTGCACAACTGACTGTGAGGCAATTCAGTCCGTGGCCTGGTGCAAGGTAAATGTCAGTATTTCTCCAACAAATGAACTGCTAGAGTAAATCTGTCCTGTTTTGCTACTCGTAGGTCATTGGTTGCAGAGGTTTTGTTAGAGCATTGGGATCTCCTAAATCAGATTGACAGTATCATCAAGCCTAAATGAATCTAAACTTCTTGGAAACAATACAGCGAGGATAAACTTCCATTACCTTAATTCCTTTCCTCTTAGCTTTTGTTGGCCACTCCAGCAGGGACACCCTGGGTTTGTCCAGCAGAGCAATACACAGTATTTTTTCCAAAGCTGAATTTGCCACCAACAGAAAAATGCTCCCAGAGAGGACTTCTTAATTGATGTGGAGGAAATTCTAAATGTGTGATGAATTAGTGTTCTGTGTTGAACAAATTGTAGTATTTTTATTTCAGTAATGTTACATTCAATCAATTTTCTTTCCATTGTCTGAAACAGCAAATGAGGGTTTAAAAAAATCTAGGCACATACAGAAATGCTTTTCAGTGGTCTGTCCCTTAAGTGCTGGTAAAGACTTCAAAACTAAAGGGCCTCTATAATCCTTATAATGTAAAATATTTCCTCTTCACATCACAGAGTCTTCTTCTTCTTGTTCCCTTAATTTGGCAGTCTTTTCTCCATCAGATATTGCTACCTAGAACAGAAGGGGCCAGATTCTCAGCTAGGCAAGCGTGAAGAAGGAATAACTTGATGGAAGTCGAGTGACATGAGCCTGGATTCATTCCAGTGTGCCTGGAGTTGGAATGTGTCTCCACACATGCATCTGGCAGCCCTGCCAGGATGGGCAAGAGCTGCTGCAGTAGTGCCCGTTGCTTTGGTGCGCTAAAAGATAACTTGGAGGTCTCTTGCTGTCCGTGTGCTGCTTTCTGGGATACTCTGGGACCTCCTGGAAGCTGCTGCCCCTGTTAGGGAAAGTTCTGCCTCTGATCTTTGATGGTTTAGGGCCCCTGGCAGTGCAGGGTTAATGGGTGGACGTGATGATCTTAAAGGTCTCCTCCAGCCAGATGATTCTGTGATAACCACACTGTTCCCATAGCCACCTGCCCAACAAAATAACTCCCAGGTCTTGATTGTGGAGAGGCTAATGGGATTATTTTGTACTATAGGTGGGGCTTCCTTTTGACCGCTTGGATTTCCTTGTTCTGGACTCTAGGACAGTGCAGAGCTGCTGCCCTGAGGAGAGGAGAGGGAGAGGAGAGGGAGAGGAGTGGAGAGGAGAGGAGAGGAGAGGAGGGGAGGAGAGGNGAGAGGGAGAGGAGAGGGAGAGGCTTTGTGGACTGTCTGCAGACTCCTGCCACAGCTCCTGAAATTCATCCAAAGCCCCAAACTGCCCATGTCTCAGATGGGAGACACAGCTCATGCTGCTGTTGCTGCTCAGAAATCACTGGTTTATGCCAAAGCCACAAAAGGATCTGAAAGGGAGCACTCTGCCTACGGCCTGGGGTGAGGCTGCTTCCCTGGCTGCTCTGAATGGGAAACAAAACCATGCTCTGTTCAGATTTTAAGGAGTTGGTTGAAGTGCTCCTTGCTGGGTGGATTTCCAGGACACTGCAGTCTCTAAACATTCAGCATCACGAAGGGAAAAGCTCCAATGAAGCAACAGGCAGGGCAGAGGCTGCTCTTCTTTGGTACTTCACAAGTTCCTAGCATGAAGTGTGCTCCTATCTGCCACTGAAGTGGGGATTAGATGAAGCTCAGGCTCAGCTGAACCATAGCTAAAATAGTTTCTTTTCAAGTACTTTTTATCATTACTCAGATATTTTCCTGCTATGTGAACATTTTCAACAGCAACACTGTGTTAGTCCAAAATAACTTACTAAATTCTGTCTATACGGGCACAATGTTTACCAGTCATACAAAATATTCATGTGATGTTTGTAGCCTAATTACAGAACTTTTATGAAGATTGATAATATTTTACCAAAACTTTAAAGTTTTCAAAAATCTTCTGTTTTACAAGTATTTAGCATTCTGCTGATGATGACAAGAATGCATCACAGGCATTGCTTAGGAATAAATAGCTCCACCAGGAAACCAGAAAAAGGTGCCTGATACTTTTATTTTCTGAATGAAAATTATGCTTCCACATATGCATTTGTGAGATGGGGATAGTTGTGCTGTGATAGTTAGTCAATAAGAGTTATGAAGGGGTAGAAACAGAAGAGAAGCAGTGGTTAGCACATAAAAAAGAGGCAATTTGAGGAGCTTTGTGAAGCTAGAGATAACACCTTGGCTGTGACACTGCCAATATCACTGTTTTTCCAGGCCTGAGAAGTATCACACTGTAATCTCATAAAATCTTTGTGAAATTGGGACCTTTGGGTCACCTGAGAGATGCTGTCCAAAAGCAGTGTGTGAAAGGAAGAGAGATACAGGGCAAAGGAAAGCACTGAAAAAACAGACTGGTGCTAATACTGCACAAATGCTCCTTGAAGCTGAAAATGAGAGTGCACAGAAGCTGGCAAGGGGAAGGATGGAGTGTGAGTAAGAGTCATGTTCCTCTGCTGTTGTTTTTTACCCTCTGCTCTCTGCTTCTTGCCGTAGGGGGAATGAACGAACTGTTTGGAAGACAAATTTAGTCACTTTAATTAATGCATAATACATTGTTTTGAAGACAAATTAGATTGCTTTAATTAAATTACTGGTTGTGGGTTCTCAGGAAAAAAAAAATCCATGTGTCAAAGGTAGGCGCATCATTTGGGTTCACACACTTGTAAGGGGAATGCCCAGGGCAGGAGCAAAGCTACACTGCTGAGCAACACAGACCACAAGTTCACCATCACTACCCAGAAAAATCAGAGGCATCCCAAACACAGTTGATCCCAAAATCTTTACAACCACAACTGGATTTTTTTTCACCATTTAAACCCCAGCTGTTTCAGTGCCACCACATTATGTCCTGAAATCACAGCAGTGTCAGTGGTAGATCTGTTCATCACCTACATCACCTTTTCCAGCAGTTCACATATGGCACAGAACCATCATCTGCCCTGCTTTAGGTTATGTATATTCCTCTAGGAGTAAAGGCTAAGTGTCCTTCCCTATCATATTATTGTGGTGACACAAATGGAGTAATTAACTGTATATTAAGCAGAGATCATTTAAAGACCTAAGTTGTGAACAAACCAGGGGGACTGACTCCAGTATTTTGGAGTTTAGTCAGAGAGTCTGAAAAAATTTGTGCATCTTGTCTGTCGCCTCAAGCTGAAAGTTTAAAAATACCAGTCCATGCCTTTAACCCTTGACACTTCTCTTTACTTGCTACACACCTTTACACCTTCATGTCTTTACACTTCATGTCTTTACACTCGTCTTTATTCACCAAGCAGAATTTAGGCCCACCTAGTTCTAATTCTTGGAAACAAATGTGGATTTACCTTTTGTGCAAGGTTAGGTTCTAGCCTTGCGGTTAAACAAGAAAATGCATCTCAAAAGAAAATCCAGGCAACCGAAATGGAAAATCATTAAAGTCAACATAAACGTTGATGATTTTTAAGCACTTTGTGAAGTTTTTGATGGGTGGCTGGAACAGAATCCAATTTGGCATTGAGCAGTGCTGCAAATCCACTCAACCTAGTGGGAACGGAATTAACGTACAATTAAAAATGCCTTCTAACACTTTGTAAAATACTCAGAGAACTCCCTTCTGTGACTTTCTGCCTTTGAAACATCCCACACCATAGTGCAGCAGCAGCAACCACGAACAGCTCAGGCTGGGGAGGAAAGAGGCTTCTCTGCCCATTATAGAGCGAGACTTCAGGCAGAAGGACACTTGAATTTGCTGGAATCTGGTGAGGGTTAAAGCATGAAACATTGTGAAATGCCATGAGAGCTATGATGCCAACATGGGATCAGGGTACCAGCCCCAGCAGAGCCCAACGTGCCCAGACACAGGCGTGAGGGTGCCTGCACTGTGGGAGTTGCATCATTTCACTTGCAGTAATAGCTAGAGGTAAAGCTCCTCCATGCCTGCTGCACATCACGTGTGGCAGTGCACCTACCTGCTGTGCCTGCACTCCACGGCTTCTGCTCCACTGGCAAAAAAATACCTGCCACTTCGGCTTTGAAGTAACCCTGCTGGGCTGTGGGGCAGAGGTAGGGCATAACAGGTGGGCACCCTGGTCAGGCATGCTAAAACCAACCAGAATTTGCAAGCAAGGCAGTGAAAGTAACACGTCTCACGACTTTGTCCCTGCACTGTCCCTTCTTCATATTTTGAAGTTGACTTCCATTTACTTCTTCCCCCACAACTTAAATTGCAAAATGCTTCTGACAGACATCTCCGTGGAATTGAGATGCTGCTCCATACCCGTTGCAAATGTAAATTAACTAATCTTGCAGGAGTAATTGACAGAAAAGTAATTTCCCTTTATCATGACAAACAGTATTGCAGTATGAGAGTAATAACTAAAATTTAAAGCAGTTATGAATTGTGCATTAGGGAGCTCTAGGCCTCAATATTACTCACAAAGAAATTTAAATTGCATTTTTTCTGCATCTAGCTGTTTATAAATATCACTGCAGTTACAACCACAGTAGTGGGGTGTTGGTTTTTTTTTGTCACCAATTTCTTATTGACAGCAGAAATAAAAGATTTAGCTAGCTGATAGCCAGTGCAGTAACTAGAGGTTAACTGAGAGCTAACTAAAGGACAGTCCTGCTTGTGGTTTTGCTGTGGCTGTATTTACAACTCATCAGCATGATGGAGTACATCAGGAAACCTCTCTTGACCATGGCACATCTTCCTGGAGAGTTGGAGCTCAGGGTCTGGCTGCTGTTCCTTACCTTTGGTTTACTATGTGTGGACATGACACCTGTGAGGGCATTTCATCTGTGCATCAGAGCAAGATACGGTGCCCAACTCAATGGAAAGGAGCATCTAATACACTTCTAGAAACCAGGAAAAAATAATTGTAAGTAGATATAAACTAGCTTCAGTGCATGTACTAGCTCTGCTGCATGCTCCTCTGTGATAATGGCATCATTTTCTCTTTAACTGAGACCTGCATATGAACTTCAGACTGAGAATAATATTTTCAGTCAATAATTTTTTGATACAAATCTATAATTACCTTTGCAATATTGCTGGTATATTTACTTAGAAAGACTGACTTTTTTAGCTACATGATCATCTGGAATACTCTATTACAAAATGCATGGGGAGAACAGTGTCTGTGTCAGATTCTGCAGCTGCTGGGTTGTGTGTTTAATAACCTGCTAGATTTCAGACCCTGCAGAAATTAGTCACTGAAACTCTTCTTCTTTTAATCAATCCCCAGGTTAAAGAAATGGACAAATTAATCTTTCTTTGAAGCTAGGTTCACAGAGGTTTCACCCTTGCCTAGGATTTACATAATCTCAAAGTCTGTGTCAGCAATCTCTGTTCCTCAAAAATACTTGAAAAGTTGTGATTTTAAGGTCACATCCTTAAAATGTACATCTCCGTTCCCAGTAGAGGGAAACTGCAGACCAGCACAGTCTGGTGTGTTTCACAAGGATCAGAACTCCAGGGACAAGAGATTTGTCTTACAGCTGGTCAGGGCAGGTTCTGCAGCTGCCTGGAGGTGGAAAAACAAAAGAGTGTTTTTATTTTTGTGTTGTTAGAGAGCAGGGTGGGTCTGTACAGCTGGACAGACAAAGGGCAGATGTAAGTCAGGGCTGTTACACAGATTCACCAGATGTCTCCTGGCCTTCCTGCAGGTATGGCAGTGAGAGCAAACAGTCCCCAGCTCTGCCCACAGGGAAGACTTGCTATGGTAGGAGAACTTCTCCTTAATTCTTATTTAATTCTTTTTCATAGATGCCAATAATTTCACAGTAACCATTCTCTGCATCAGCTCATTCTCCTGACAAAGTGGTCCACCAGTGCCTGGCTTCTCATTCTTAGTAGGATCTTTGCTGCTGTTTGGTCCATCCCCATCCTTCTGGTTTGGTTTCCTCTGTAAAAGGGGCACAGGGGGTGGTGCTGCTCTGCGTCAGCCCAGCAGCCCCTCCATGCCTCGGGGCAGATGTCAGGTGTTCCCTCCTGCTCTGTGCACTGATGGAGAGGCAGCCTCAGCCCAAAATGAACCAGCACAGATCTGCTCTCACCAAACATACACTGATATGCCTTGCTTATGTGAGCCAGATATTGAAATCCCAGCACTTCGGGCTGGTTTCTTCTTATTTTTAGGGTAATTATGAGGGTGACTCAATTACAAGCTGCAGAGCAAGCAGGACACAGACATTTATGGCACCAGGCTTTGCCACTTCTCGGGGAGAAAATCCAGTTCTGATGTGGCAGGGAAGCAGCTTATCATCAGGTCCCTTGGGAAAGCTGGCTGAGTTGGGCTGCTGGTGGAGCTCACCTTCAGTGCCTGACACTCAGACACCCAGTCTGCCACCAGGGCAGGGCTGGCCCCCTGCTTTGAAAACACACTCAACACAACACCAGCAGCAGCACGGAGACGTTTGGGGATGAAATCAGCATCACTGATTTTTATGGAGACATCCCATAAACCGTTTGGCTGCTGCACCCCCCGTGGGCTGTGAGCAGTCACCAGAGTGCCCAGCACTGCAGCTCTAGCCAGCAGACTGGGTCACAGGCAGTGGCAGTGTGTGTGGGAATAAATACCACCCCGGGGACGTGGAAAGGTGTTATTAAAGCCATAAAGATAGCAGCACTGCTCCTAAGCAGACAAATTTAGTGAAGTATCTATTACTGCTAAATGGCAAAATTATAGCTGTACCACTATGGAAATGGCAGTGTAATTGTGTATAGCACTGTGTAACCAGTGCAATTCATATCCATTTCCTGCACTCCAATTAAACACAACCGACTACTGCTTGACACCTGAAACATTAGCATCATATTCGTGCCATATGGCTGGCATTTTCTGTGCCTTAGAGCTGTCACTCTTGCTTCTTGTCAGCTGCTCACGAGAACTTGCCAGATAATACCTGCACCACTGCCAGAAATGCCTGACAGCTGGTGTAGTGCTGGTTAAACACCCTGGCATGTTTCAGATTTGAGTGCTCCCATCTAGGCATCATAGAGCTGGTTCTTGGAGCAGATGTTTAGCTTTGTTTTTATATTAACTTCAGTCTGCTTTTATGGCAGTGGTGCGTTTTTATGCCCCATCATGCTGCTGCCTTGTGTGAAGGAGCTTAGCAGCACCCTGGCTTTGATAGCCTTAATGATCTCACAGGTCTATGGCAAGCAACAGTCATTCTGTGTCCTGAGGGACCCAGACTGTCAGTGGACATCAGTCACAGGACAAACGTGGCTTTATAGCTGGGGAGGGGGCAGCAGGGTCTATACTGGCATCCAGCCCTGCACCCAGAGAGCAGCTCTGGGCACTGAACTCAGCTTCAGCTTGCAGGGTTTGAGCCACTGCTGGAAGCAGGAGGCAAATTTTGGGCTGTGCTAGTGACTAAACCAGGAAATCTCTAACATCTTCTGTGTGAAAATCAGTCTGGACTCTTAACATGCTGAAATCTGTGTAGCTGGGTGATTTACATACTGTGATTTATGATGAGCCAGGCACATCGACACCAATGAATTAAACAAACATCCTCTTTCATAAACAATCTGATTTTATGGATAGCATAAGCAGTTCCCTTGGGGCTGTGAGTTTAAAAGGCTGATTTACACCTTTGGAAAAGAGGACTCCTTGCTTTTTCATTCTGCTCCTCTTTCCTTGGAGACAAGGAATTATCTTACTTTTTGATCCTTCAGGTTCACTTGCAAATGAAGCCACTACCCAGTTAAAATCCCATGTTGAATTTTGAGACACTGTGGTGGAGGGCACTTACTGAGAAACTCCCAAGACATCCTTTTGTCCCCACATGGCTTTGCAGGGGTAAAAATGGGGAGAGAGGAGTGCTGAAGAGACCTCTGCCCCTTCAGAAGTGGGAAAACTCTAGGCTGCTTTATATAGTGCAAAACATAACCTAATACACATCCTTTTTCCACAGAGGCTTTTTGATTTGTGTTACCTTTTGGCACAGCCTTTCTGAACCATGGCTCCCTTGTTTTGGCTGTCACACAGGCACACAAGACAAAGGTGATGGCTGCCTGAATCAGCCTCCCATCTCATGCAAGACAGAGGGATGAGCAGGCAAATGGAGGTAATGGGTTCATGCTGTAGGAAGCAGACTCACCAATGGCAGATGACTATATATTCTTTTTTGCCACGTGGGATGCATCACCATTAGATATTCAGCTGGTGGTTTGTGACTCTCATTTTCTTCCTGTCTGCATATGCAGACTTACTCAGATGGAAGGAATGTAGGCAGAGGAGTCACGGGCTGCATATATCAGAAGGCAGATTTGCACAGTATTTATTCTTTTCAGACGTTCCCACCCCTGTATTGTATCCCTGCAAATTACCCATCCTGGAGAATGGGTGGAATGAGATTAGAAAGAAGACGAGCTGCAATTACTCACTGAGGACGAATGGGATCAAGTGGGGCCTGCAGCTGGGCCTGTCAGCATCTGGTTTGTGTGAGCACAGAGGATTTTATCCTTGGCATTAGCTGTAATAGGATAAGCGAATTTTCTCTTTATTGTATAGCCTTTTACCCACATTAAAAATCATTACTAAGCTATTATCTATTACATAACAGCTGGTATCACTTATTCCAGTAAGGTGCTATCCATATGAAGTCCCTGAGCTGTAAAAAAACCTCTGTGATTCAGACGGAAATAAGCATTATCTTTGATGAGGAATAAAAAAAAAATTACTTTCTGCCAGAGAGCTGCATCAGGATGCTCATAATGCCTCCTCACTGTCGTGGGATCCAGGGCAGGAACAAACAGCAGCCCATGCATTTCTCCATCCAGGCTCTGCTCTTTTCCTCAGTCCTTAAAGCTTCTCCTCACCACCAGTGTCTGCACGCTCGTTCTTGAAGTACACAAGCACGTGGGGTAATTTTAATTAGTTTAGGTGCCTGGTACATCCCTTTACATCTTCTGCTTCTTCAGGCATTTGGACACCGTTGCTAGTCAGGTCATCAGACAGTTTAAGGCCACACAAGAAGGAGGACAGAGCTGAGACACAGATGCTGTTGGGAGGAGTATTGCACTGGTTTTCCTCTCCCAAGTGCTCATTGAGAGTGAGATTTTGAACTCAGAGATAAAGGATTATCATGCCTGATTTTTATTTTTTTTTATCTGTATAATCCTTGGACCACAATGTTGTAAGTATTTCATTCTACACACAGTAATTTAGACTAAAGATTCAGCACAACAAAACCAAAGATGTTGGCTATCAAACTGTGATGTTCTGCTGAAAAAAAAGAAAAGATGACTAAAAAGAATGACACAAGTAGGTGGTCCTGGAGACAAAACATGTAGTAGAGTGCAGCTCATCACTCAGTAACGTGGCACACAAACATGTGATGGTAACCTATCATTTTTACCACCACCTCAAACAGGATGATAACCAATTTGCAGGGGCATACAGTAAATTCCTTGCAGCTCAGGACACTGCAGATCTGTCGTTTGCAGTGTTCCATTTATGTTCCTTAGTTCAAGAATGTGAATTATTTGAAGGAAATCAGTTCAGTGCAGAGATAACCAGGAGCTGCTTTCGACCACGTGCCAGGCAGCAGGTCAGGAAATCAAGTTTGCACTTCTTAGTCTTGATAGGTTTAACTACAGGACTCTTCCTTCCTTCCTTCCTTCCATCCATCCATCCATCCATCCATCCATCAAGATAAACCACATCCACTGCTCTGCCTTCATCTCTCCACCTGCTTATGTCCTGATCAAAGGCTCTCAGGCTGGTCAAACATGAGCTCCCCTTGGTAAAACCATGTAGACTGCTCCTAAGGACCCCCTTGTCTTTGAGATGCCTGAGGCAGCACTGAGGAGAAGTTGCTCCTTTCCCTGTCCAGGGCTGGAGGTGAGGCTGACTGGTCTAGAGTTGCCTGGGTCCTGCTTCTTTCCTAGAGTGCTGCTTGCCCTCCTCCAGTCCCCAGCCACCTCTCCTGTGCATCCCCCAGCTTCATAAAGTCAGTAGCAACGACTTAAAGGAAAACCAAAGTGATGCCAATAGCTCACTGCTTTACAGTGGGGATTTTTTCCCAATACTTCTCTAACAAATATTTTGTTGAATTTTATCCCAGAAATGCGCTGTTGTCTCTTTCAATTTCTTGAGTAACTTTTAAGGGTTTCACTTGGCTGACACTTCTTGGCCTTGCATTAATCTTGGGATTGTTTCACAAGAGACCCAGGGAACACCCACTGATAACAATGTCAAACATTCAATGTATTTACTGAACATTTCCACTTGCTTGATCATTAAGGCATGCTTGGAGTATGAGGTCACCAGTGTTGTGTAAGTGTAGAATTTATGGGGTGATTTGAACTACAGGGGAGTCCTGACATGTTTTTGGCAAATACCATCAGATACCATGGACTGATGCCACTCAGAATTGTAGCTCTGGGATATATTCAGGTTGTAGCATGAACGTTTCACATTAGAATTCAAATCCTCTGATCACATGGAAGATGTGAAAAAGATTCTTTAAACGGGCCATACGTACACTGTAGGAGTCTTGTAACAGAGCACAACCTCTTGTCTGTTAAAACATTTAAACATCAAGTCTTTTAACAAATAACAATGAAATGTGAATGCAGAGCCCGTTCCAGGATTGTTTAAAATGCATTTAAATAAGGCAAAAATAATAATAATAATAATAATAGCAAAATTAATAATAAATAATAATGAAAAAATTAATTACTTTGGCTGGCCTAATTTGCCATTTCTTTGCTGATGCTGTTGTGAGAATAACATAAGACTTTTGAATACTTGAATGAAACGGAACAGGAGGATTTGGATCTGTGCAGTTGCTGACTTTATGACATACCTGTTGCCAGACTTTTGAGCTTTCTGTTTTCACTCTAACCTGTTGTTTTAATGACAGGCTTCCTCAGGCAAGGTCCAGTTCTCACTAGAGACTCACAGAGTCTGTTTGTTGTGTGTGGTTGTGCTGCAGCACTGTCAACCACTGATGGCTGCTGCTCACACCGAGTGTCAGCAGTTGGCACCCACTTGGTCTAAAACATGCAAATAAAGCCAGTTCTGGTGCTGTGGAGGTTTTCATCCTTTCCAGAGACATTAACCCCACTAACTGGGCTTTGTCTCATTGCCCTTCACATTTAAAAATCATGTTGTTAGCCAGTTGCCAAGTGTAAGAGAGCACAGGTAACCGAAGAGCACTTATGTGTGGTTCTGGAATGAAATCCTCTCCTGGCATTGACTTACACACTATGTCTTCATGTCACCTATAATGTAAAGGACCCTTGCCATCCTCCTTCCCTGCAGCACCTTCCACACACTCAGCTGTCTCCCTCCAGCTGCACACCACTTAAAGCAAATGGCATTTACTGCCACAGCCATAACCATTTACACTGGGCACTAAACTGCACACAGAGCACTGAAAGTCAGCTCTGGATTTAGGACTGGAGCAGATACTGCCTGAGTACCTGGTGGTATCTTCAAGCACATACTGCATTCAGATCATTAAACCTCTAATCTTTACAGAGACTGAACTTCCACTGACTTTAACCTGCCTCCTTTAAAGCCAGTCTCCTCCATTTATTGCTCCATGTGCACCTCTCCATCTTTCAAGAGGTTTGCAACTCGGTGCATTCCCTGAGGAAGGTTTGGAAGGGGTCCAGGGAACAAGGCTAATTTAGGAGGCAGAAGAACATGTCTTCTGAAGAAATGGCTCCAAGACCTTAACATGTTGGGCCGTGAAAAAGGAGCAGGAGAGATAGTGTTTAATTACAGTGTACAACTACCTAAGGGGGTGAGCACAGAACTGGGTCTGGATCTATAGCAAAAAGGTAAAAGACAAGGTCATGGGATGAAATGTAGTGTATTCATCTTAGAGAAGGCTGTTCTGTATATGTAATAATTTCACTGAGCTTCTGGTGCTTAAAAATAGAGGCAATATTTAAAAGATAACAGAATATGTGACTTTTTGTTGTTTTTTTTCATTAAGTGTCTCGAAGGTTTATGTACATAGTATTGTAGGTATTGAAAAATGGCATGACTCCCCCAAGGTCTGGTGCTGCACAAGAACACAGCAGATACTGGGCAATTCTGTGAACATTTGGCAGGAGAAAAGCAAGGTTTCCATGACACTGAAAGCAGTAATATAACTGGCATAAATGGAATAAATAAAGCTTTGTTTTCACTCAATTCCAATCACTTCATCATTTACTAATGAAGAAAAACCAAACTACTCAAAGCTTAATGCAAGATTGAAGTTGTATTTATGGGTTATCTATTGATTTTTTTTTTTGCTTTTGGTCTCTCCTTGTGGAATGTGTGGGTTTGAGCTGCACAGTCCTGGTTAGATTCATCTGGGCAATAAGATAACCTATCCATGGTGGTCTGGTACTGCCTTCAGTGGATTTCATCTGTGTATCTTTAGACCAGTACCTGTGGCAGCAATAATAATCTTTAGAATGAGGTTATTAATCATTCCTTATCAATTTCAAGAATGGATGTGAATTTTCTAGAGCAGAAGCTATTTCTCTAGGGTTTGGGCTGCTGCACAGCAGGAACCATCACTTTGTCTTCCAATGCATTTTATTTCACTGATGGACACCATTTGTTCATTTCTTCAAAACAGGCATTCCTGAGAGAATTCACATTAAAAGCTATTTTTTAATCTTTTCAAATTATTTTCTTTTATTTCAGAAGAGTCATTCTGTTAATGCTGGTAGAATAATTCCCCGAAATAATTAAAACATTAAAGAAGAAATAAAGTATTTGACCTATTTGACATACTACAACACGTCAGGCTGGCAGTATCAAACATAAGTTTACTTTTAACATTAGATATTTTTCCCACCTCAAAACAGCTGGGCTTGGTTTATTGTTTATTGTTTTGTTTATCTGGTTTTTGTTTTGTTTGGTGAGGTTGGGGTTGGTTTTTTTTTAGGGGGTGGGGATAATTTTGCTCACAGTTTAATTTAACCTCTGAGGTTTCAGTTTTGCTTCCATCCCATCTCCTCACATCTTCCCTGAGCAGAGCCTTCCAGCCACACTGAAAACCTCATCATTTCTCTTTGGCAGCTGAGATTGATTCATTACCTGGGTGCTCTAGTCAATAAAGTGAATAATGCAGCAATGACATTTTTGACAAGAAGTTCAGAGTGCAATGACATTTTTGACACGAAGTTCAGAGTGCTGCTGTGGATTGGTTTATTAGGTGAGATATCTGTATATATCTCTCATTATATTAATCAACTCTCATAACATACAAGTAGATGGCAGAGTCGTAAACGTGCCAAAGGAAGGCCGTGGGCCTCAGCAGAAGACACATCTCTATTGTTTCTTACGTGGTCTTTCCCCCCCTTTTTTACTGTGATAAAGTATTTAAATCTTTTTTTAGTACTTTACGGAATCTTGCAAAAGAGGCACAAATATGGAAAATGCCCTCGAGTATCTGGAATTATCATTATTTTAATAACTGTGGTTTAATTAATTTCTGGCTGAGAATAAATGTTCATTAATCTTCAAAATAGACTGAAAATCCACTTAGAAGAATGTGTGATGTAAAACTGTGGGATTGACACTTCAAAAACATTTACTTTAGATGGTCGAAGTAGTTTGGATGAGTTAAACAATTTAAACCTCCCCTAAATTAATCTTGTGTTAAAGAAAGCACCAGGACTGCAACAACTCCTTTCAGTCAAAGAAAGAGGCAGTGAAGAAACAGACATTTCATCACTTTAGAATCCTGTTTTTTGGAGCATGTCTCTGTAAGATGTTATCCAGGGAAAGCAAGAACTGTATTCTGAGAATTCTAGTGGCATTTTTTAATCCGTATCAACCTACTATTAAACACAATCTGGATTTTTAAGGTATTGCCGTAGCACCAAAAAAACCCCAGCCCTGCCTTAGGCCACGTTTTCTAAAGCACAGATGCAATTACAGATAAGTTTTTAGTCAATTGACAGCTGTAAGAATAGTTGAGATGATTCATATTATTCCTCTGGGCAGAGTACCAGCTCAGAGTTGTCTGAGTCAGCTTTGCTGTTCCCTTAGCAGGAGGCAGAGAATTGTTAGAAAACACTGTATTTGGGGGCTAAAGCAGCTCTTCTGCTGGTGTAATAGTCCTTTGGCATTGGCAGATCCTTAGCTCCCTACGGATGCCAGCAAATCCCATGTGCTGCTTCTGAGCCAGCTTTGCACCCAGTGCTTTAAAGCACCTACATGCCCTTGCTCTGGACCCCTGCCTTACCAGTGCTGTGGCTGTGTTCATTTCCATCCTGGTTTCAGCCCAAACCTGACTGATTTTATTGCAAGATCACTCTAGATTTTGATCTGAGGAAAGGAATGTCAACAATACCTGTTGGAGAAGCTCATGGAAACCTCCTGCTTGCCTGTGCCCTCACTGGGACCGTGTTTGTTTAGGATACTTGCAAATATCTTTGGAATTGTTGATGTAAGGTAACATTTCTTTACTTAACTGAAGGTTATCTATGACAAGAATTCACCAGCAGTGTGATGCTGCCAGGTGGGGAGCCTATGAAAATTAAAGGGAAACAGCCTTTTGCACAATCACACAAATACTTGTAAATAACTCACGTGGAAGCAGGCTAAAGTGACACTCGTTTCTTAGCACACAGTGGAAAATCAGCATATCTTGTCTTACCATCACCCTTCCTATACATTGGCACCACCTTGCTGGCCTCTCTTGTGCAGGGGGCAGCAAAAACCACAGGCTAAAAACTGCAGGGTGATGGGATGAATATAGACAAGATAGTTTGTGTTGTAATCCACATTTTCAGTAGGAAAAAGATGAAGGTGTGTAGGCAGATCTCTCTCTCACTGCATGGCAGCTCCTAGGAACCTAAAATCATGCCAGACCTGCTCATTTAAAGGGATGATGGCAGTGGTGCATTATAACAAACAGCCCAAACTCTCCAGTAAGCAGAATCCACACCGGAATTGGCAATATTCCATTAGTGTGTGGGATTTCACATGTAAGAATAGGTTGCAATGCAATAGGAAAAGACTTGAAGTAAGTTGTGATTATATTTGAGAGAGCTGTTACAATTTTCTGTATATTTGTACACCATCTGTCCTTGGCCAGGGTAGTTAATTTTCATCTGCTGCAGCAGCAGAAATGTTAAATAAATACAAATCCTCATTTCTGATCATGCAGCTGGGTGAAGATCAAGGCCTCTGAAGATATTTTGTGTTGGAAATATCAAAAACTTTAACTGTTTGGAGCACTAGAGTAGGAAGGCACCGGGGACATAAAGTGTGAGCATTTGTTCTGACGTTTCTTTGAGCAGAAAGCTAATGAAACTGTCAAATTTATATTTATATTCTATTATTATATTTTATTTATATATATTAACTTGATTTTCTTCTTTTGAACTAAAAATTACCAATGTGACAATTATTCCTAGTTTTTTAAAAATGGTTCTATATCTAGCATGACAAATCTACACCAACACTTCAGACTGGGATGATTTAGTGACTAAGTTTCATGCCCATGAAAAGCTGGATGGGACAAGGCATCCTGAGCCCCGAGTCTCTATAAAAGTACATGCAATAAGAACACACAAAAATTAATGAGCTGGATTTTTAATGAATGAAGCTTGAAACTGAATTTCTAGCACTTCTAAAACATGGCAACAAGATTAATTGAATTTCATGTTCTGTATGCCTCTGAACTTGGCACACATTTATTGAGTAAACTCTTTGTAAACCAAAATGCCTCTGCTCCACTGCTTTATTATTTGGGAGTCCAAAGCTAGTAGGATTACAGCTAGTTTAGAGATTTTTGGGCTGAATTTCTTATACAATTGTTTATTTATACAAATATTTATTATACTATTTGAAATAGTGTATATATAATTATATTTATAATAATATATTTATTATATTACTATATATAAATATACTATTTTTTTTATCAAAAAAAAAATCAAACAAAACCCCAACAATAACAAAAAAGAGCTGTTATTTGATGAAAAATCTAGAAGGACCCTTTCCATGGGGAAAAGCTCATCCAATACCATGAAGTCTTTTTAAATAAACACAATGAGAAACCCCCTTCAGTGGAAGTCTGTAATTTAATAGCTGAAAATAGATCAATGTAACTAATTATTGGAAGATCTCAAAAGGGAGGAGGAGAAATAATTGAAAGGCAGAAAGGCAAACAGGGAATTTGTTCAAAGTAGCTATTCAGGCCTTAAATAGGCACTTCTGCTTAAGAAGCAATTTCTCCTGTACATAAATAAAGCCTTGGACAACTCCAAAGCATATGCCATTAAGTATTGCTGGGGGTTTTGACTTTGCCACTATATCTGGGAAAAAAAAAAAAGGCACAACGTAAGCTTACCAGCCCCTCCCCTCCACAAGAATACATTTTTTAGAATGGTGAGTTTCTGTCAAATTAAGCGACTGGTTAATAATATATTAAAAAAAAAAAAAAAAGCCAAACAAAACAAAAACCACACACATGCACAAAAACAACCCAACAACAACAACACAAAAAAAACCCAACCCACATGGGGAAATAAGAGATAGAAAGGCTGAAAATATTCAAGTACTCATCTAGGCATTTTTTAGCTGAAAAAAAAAGATAATAATATATCAAAATATATCTGAAAGCTCTGAAAAATTCAATAGATCTATTAAAAGGAGTATATATCCCCCAACATAAATAGTTTAGATTTTTGTTCAGAATAAACAAAAATGCAGTGGGTTATCCATCAAAAGTTCTTTTACCAACAAATACTGCTTGCCCAAAACTGGTCAGGATTCCCCATGGTCTTATGGCTCATACACACAGGGATCTCAGGGGTTCCTCCAAGACAGATTTTGCTCTGTCTGAGGCAACTTCATGGTGGCATCATCCTCCCTCGCTGCCACTTACACCTCTGAGAGGAATCTCCTGCAGCACGACCTTTGTAGTATTGGGCATTTATTGCAGGGCTCCCCATTTCTCTAGCATTCATGACACACTGGTGAGAGGGTGATTAGAGACATTGCTGGAGTCCAAAGCCCATGCTGGACTGGGAGAAAAAAAAAACCCATCATAAAGTATGCAAAGTGGCATTTTCCAGTGCATGCATCTGTTCACTGCTGATTTTTTCATGCAAACAGTGTAGTGGTATTAGATGCAGAAGATGTAGCAGAGGTTTTAATTGGCTGCAGTTCTGGTCTAATAGGTATAAAGACACCAGCGGATTCTGAAACACCGAACTCAGAGGTGTTCTGACAAACCTTTGTACTCATAACAACAAGAGCTAATGTGAGCTTGTACAATGGAAAACTAATTGCCCAGCAATAGCCTCTTACCACACTGCTGCAGCTGATAAAGCACAGCCCTGCCCAGGGAGGATGGCTAGCATCGTGAATTTAGCAGCATATTTCAGCTGAGATGTGGAGTGTGCTGCCAGAACACTGCAGAAACCTCCGAGACAGAGGATGCAGACCTGGGGAGATGGAATATAGAATCAGAGAATGTTTATGGCTGGAAAGGAGCTCCAAAGGGCATCTAGTGCCGCCCCCCCTGCAGGGAGCAGGGACACCCTCAACTAGCCCAGGCTGCTCAGAGCCTTGGCCAACCTCACCTGGAATAGCTCCAGGGATGGGCTCCAACCACCTCCCTGGGGAGCCTGTGCCACTGAGCCACCACCCTCAAGGTCAACAACTTCTTCCTGAGATCCAGTCTAAATCTAATTTAAACCCATTGCCCCTCGTCCTTTCATTCCAGGGCCTTGGCTCTTTCAGGCTGTTGTTTAGAGCAGTTTTGATACACAACTTTCAATAGACAAGAGCTAAGCAGAAAACAAAACCAAACCAAGCTGCTTGCCATTAACTTGCAGAGTGAGAAGTAGTTGTCTGATGTCATTTCTCTGTCATGAGCTTAAAATAATAGCAAAGATGTGGTTATGACCCAACCATATTAACATAGATATCCTCCAACATGAGAAGATTGGTTTTTCCAGACTCTTTCCTCTTGTGTAAAATCAAGATTTTAATTTTAATTTAGTTTTTAATTTCTAACCAGCCTATTGAGAATCCCATGAATGTACATAATGGAATTGACCTTACAGGCTAGAAGAAACAGGGGTGGTGTTTAAGAATGGAGGGAGAAGCTGCTGATACCTGTATTTTTTTGCTTGTAGAAAGGCTGTTTCCTGACTTTGGGTTGGCACTGACTGCTTAGATGAAGAGCTGGGACTTCCCAATGCCAAGATCCTCAATCTAAATAGGGTTTTGTTGGGTTTTGTTTGTTTGTTTGTTTATTAGCTTGGGGTTTATTTTGTTGTAGTGAGGTTTTATTTTGCTTGTTTTGGTTTTGGTTTTTTACCCTATGTGGTTATTCAGTGTTATTTAAAAAAATATTTATTAGGCGTTGGATCATTTTAGGGCCAGTGCTTATGACCAGTGTGTGTATGACTGGCTGCCTTTCTTGTTTCATGGTGATTGTACCATTCATAGAAAAACAAAGTCTTCTAGGGCAATATATTAAAAAAAAAATATCTGCTTTTCATTTAATATCACAGATTCTAGATAGATGGCAATGGTTACATTACATAGGGTATTTTCTCTCAATTAAAGAGCAATTAAACCACTGTTCCCAAGTGGTGATAAGTTGACAATAGCAGTGCTGTTAGTGTGATGTTAACACCTCAGCAAGACTGAACTCAACCTCAGGCTCAGTTAATAGCATGAAATGTGTCAATGAGTCCTCCTAGTTTTTCCCTCCTGTATATTGCAGGTGGGTCCGGCCATCAATTAAAATTGCTGGCATAGCTGTGTTAGTTAAGGTGGTGGTTGGAAAAGAGCAGGTCTTAGTTGCAACTAAGAGAAGTATAAATTGAGGCACAGCTAAATTAGCAAAGTGTCTGTTTACCATCGTGGTGTACTGCATCTGGGGAGATATTTTACTTTATTTGGCAATGTAAAAGGAGTTTTAAAAGGAGTATGGCATTAACCTTCTGGAGGCATTGTTCTCTTTCCACTAACTTTAGAGAGGGCTAAACAGCTTACAATAATTTCTGACTTTTAGTTATCATTAGTTGAGAGGAAATCTACCTAAGCAGAATGTACCTGCACGCTCACACCCCGTACAGCTGCCCTTAAATTTCAAAAAGATTCAAAAATATAATCAATTCCAAATTTCTGGATGTGTGACAGTGCTCTGAACTATTCATCATGCCTGAAACACTGACCTCTGCTGTAGCCAGCACTAAAACATGCCTAGCTGGTGTGCACTGCTAGTGAGAGGCATGGCCCATGCCAACACCTAACTGCTCACTCTGACAGCCACAGTGCTGCCTGCTGACCTCTCATCACTGACAGGTTTGCCACACACACCAAAGGCCTCAGCTTCTCCTTTTGTTTTGGAAAGCTTCCGTGCTGCTTTGCTCTGGCACAGATGGGGCACTGAAACAATCACAATGAAAATAGCTCCTCTCAATACCCAGTCTGTCACGAGAAGAAATGACATGTGTGTGGGAATGCAAGCTAGTCAGTGATGCCAGCTCAGCTCTTCAGCTGCTCCTTTTCTCCATGGCCTGGAGGTGCCCAGTTTCTATGAGATGAAGACTGATGGAAACCAGACGTGGCCAGCTCTGACAGTGTACTGAAGCTCTGCTATTTTTAGCCTCCTTTTGCTTTGCAAATGTATTGGAAACAGACAGGTGCTGTGCATTGGGAATCCACACAGGCTGAGACAGAAAATTCTACCTGTATTGAAATCTTCTTCTTTTATGTCAGGTGCTTTGGCTTCTTGCTCTTCCAAATGATGACATTTCAGTACCTTGGTCAAAACTGCATAAAAGGTCTCTGTGAATGAACAGACAATAAAAAGATAGTGATCAGAGGCAGGTTTGGTAACAAGCATGTTATCCAACATCCCTTTGGATTATTCTGAACCATTGTGTCAATAATAATCATAACAATAAAGTGGATATTTTTGCATTTGACTGTTCTTTTCTAGTCTGTAAGGTAAGCAAGTGAAAGTTCTTATGATTTGAATTAATTTAATCTGGTAGAACAGTGGCACAGGCTCCCCAGGGCGGTGGTTGAGACCCCATCCCTGGAGCTATTGCAGGGGAGGTTGGCCAAGGCTCTGAGCAGCCTGGGCTAGTTGAGGGTGTCCCTGCTCCCTGCAGGGGGCTGCACTAGATGCCCTTTGGAGCTCCCTTCCAGCCCTAAACAGTCTATGATTCTATAATCTGCATACATCAAATAATTTTGAAGAGACCTGTAAATATATTAGATACAGGAATGTCACGTTTCAGGATTACTTTTGCTGATGCACTCCAATGCAAACCTTTTATAATAAATTCTTTTATTATTTTTTTTCCAGGAGCAGAGGATTGTGATGTTTTGTATGAGCATCCAGGCATGAATAATGACCATCTGATCGTGCTTTTGGAAAAATAAGAAGATATTTCCTGGCTACATATGTAGAGTTATGTTTCTTAAGAGAACCAAGAATGAAGTAATTGTGATCTCTGATGGATGAAGGTGACTGGAATGGAAACTAACATCTGTGAAGAAGAACAGGGTTCACTTTATCTTCCATCTGCCAAGTGCCTGGGGACTCCAGAGGAAACCAAGTATGATGGATACCAAAGAAAGGGAGACAACCAGGCAAGTCCATGTGAATGTCAGGAGGTTTCATTGCAAGCTGAGTTGAGTTTGCTGTGTGCACCACCCTTTCCAGAGCACAAGGAGAGCTGGTTGCAGCCTGGCACAGCTGCAGGCTATGTCAGTGCCAACCACCAGCCCGAGGCAAAGCACCTTGGTGAAGAATTCCTCTGCTCTGCAAGGCACAAGACAAAGGAGGATCCTTTAAACCTTCTCTTGCACACAGAATGGCCAGCCCTCACAGGGCAAAAACCAGACCAGACACCAGGAAGGAGTCATGAGATCATAGTCATAAAGCAAACCCCAAGTGCTATCACGTTTGCTGATTTTGAGTGTTTGTCACATGGAGCCAACACCAGACCCCACAGCACAGCAGAAGCAGGAGGTTTCTCAGCTGCAGAGGAAGAAGCTGGTGGAGATGGGGATGGGCTGTTTGCAGAGCTGCCTCTGCAGGCAGTGTTTAATGGTCTTCACAGAAGGCATGTTCCTCAGAGAAAGCAAGACAAACATGAACTTACTCAATGTCAGCCCCCGTGCCATTTAGCAGACAGCAGGGATTGTCCTGGGAAGGAACTGAAGGACCACGACAAGGAAGAACAACAGCTGGAGCTGGAGGTAATGCAAGCTACCTTTTTGTTCCAAGTGTGTTTTAAAGTGTGTGGTTTAATGCCAGTTACAGGACAGGCAGGAGATGTGCAGACTGTTATGCAGTGATAACTAATGTGAATTACAGAACTGAGAATATAAACCTACAGTCAAAGTATACTAGGTTTTTCCATTAGTCAAATCTATTTCTTCAGCTTGGCCAGACTTCTATTAACCTGAACTTCAAAGTGTTTTTTCTGTTTTCCCTTGCTTGTTAAAATGGGAATATTCCCTCAGTTTCCTCTGCTCCTACAAGGTGTACATGCCATGTACAGCCTTTATTGCCCAAGTGTGGATTGCTGCAAAGGGGAGGATCTCAGGTTTACTCTAAAAGTATATTTCTTCATGCTGAAAAAAAAAAAAAAAAAAAAAAAAGAGCAAATGAGTTATATTTTTTGGTACTGGAAGAACAACAGTTTTCCAAGTGAGTTCTCAGCAGTTCTTGACCTCACAGCAGAAATTAATCTTAAACTGCAGGTCAGCCATACCTTTCCTCCCTCTCTCTTCTCCTCCTCCAACTCTTTTTAAAGTTATTTTCCATCTAAATCTGCTCTATGCCTTGAAAGTAAAGTGGACCTCTAGACTTTTACCCAGTATGTTTTATTTTTCTCTGTCTGCAATTCTCCTTTTATTTCTGGTGCCCTGTTGGTTGAGTGTTGCATATAGGTGTAACTTCCAGAAGAATCCTAGAAAAAAATAATTGTTTCTTAATGTTACCTTGCTCAGCTGGCTCAAAGAGATGCCATTCCCTAGGAGTGACAGAGACGAGGTACACAAACAGATAATTTAGGTAATTAAGGTAGTATTGACAATTAATATCTGTGATAGATTTGGTCTTCAGACTGCAAACTCAAAGGCTTTAGGAGGAGTCTGGAGAGTCAAGAGAGTGGCCAGTGCAATGCCAGCAGACTGCTCTCTGTGTGCAGCCATGGGTAGTGCTGTTGGGGCAGCTACAACATCACCTTTCACCAGGAGTAAATCTTTAAGTAAAGCTGTAGTGTTGATGAAAACGACATTGCTTTGGACTTTTAAAGTTAAGGCAGCTGAACTCTGGAAATGGTTACAGAAAACAGTCCTTTACTTGCAGGAAGATGATCTGGCTTTCCAGTTTTTCTGTCCTTGATCATTCACTTATTTTCGTTAATTTCTTTGTTCTATCCACTTATTTTCATTAATTTCCTTGTTCTATCCTTGTGCTAGAGTTAGGTAAATTTTATCTCCATTATACAGTCATTACCAAGTGACAGATTTGATAGTCATTGTATGAGATTCAGGCTGGAATAATTTGCTGATATGCAATACAGATGTTTCTACAGCATCTGTCCTGCATTTTGTCTGCTCCTGGACTGTGTTTTCTGTCTTCTTCTCACAAACACCAGAAGTTCACAGAAGGAGCAAGACTAGATAAATAAAGACACGCAGGAGGAGATAAATCCACAACAAACCATAGTCTTTTAAGTTAATTATGATTCCTTAAAAGATACATATTCTTCTGTGTGGCTTGTAAATACTTGTCAAGTGATTGTACCCAATGAGAAAGGGATCTGAAAATGTTGTCTTTGACAATTAATTTGCTTTATTCAGATGAGATTAATTCAATTTAAATGATGAAAACAGAGCAGCAGTCAAGCCTACAACAATGATCAAGAACAGCCTGCCAAAGTAAGCCTCTTACTTGGATGGCTTCAGCTCTTGTACCCCCCGTGCTGCTGCTCAGTGCCTTGCTCAGCCACCTTCCTGAGAGGTGCTTCACCATTTCCATTAACGAGCCACTGGAATTTAGGTGGAATCTAAGCTATCTGAAAATTGCCCTTCCAATAGTTTCTTCTCTGATCCTGTTGTACAAGAGGAAAAACTAGTAAAGAACATATCAATGCCAAGCACAAATTCCTTCTCCCATTCCTGCCATACTTGGGAAGCTTTTTTCTTCTCTTTACCCTATGAGACTCCAGAGTTTGAGGAGGAGAATGGTTGCAAACTTGTGATGCCTTCTTCATGACAGATAACAAACACAGTTCTGATTATCTCCTTTTGGTTCATCTGCAGACACGGGCTATCCACCCAGGTAGGGGAGCTGCATGCTGGAATCACAGTGCCAGGGAGAAGAGAGGGAAGCTGAGGGCAGCAAAATGGGAAATGACTAAGAGAGGAGAAATGCTCTGAGCTTGGGACTCTGTGGTTGCCTTGGTGTGTGTGAGATTTGTATTTTCTATATTTCAGCTGTGCATTCTCCTGAGCTAACGGGTGGAAACACCACAAGCAGCTCAGCGGCGGCATCCCCATCGCACGCACCCCGCAGCCCCCCAAGCCCGGCCCTGGGGGGACAATGGGGGCAGCGAGCCACAGGCTCTGCGGCGGGAGGCGTCTGCCACGCTCAGCCTCGCCCTGTGCAGGCACGGCTCACGAGCAGCCATCCTGAGAGGGGGGTGCGGGCGCTTCTGAAGCCCCCCACGACCCCACGCCGAGTCCCCGCCGTTCCCCGCTGCGGCCGCCAGACGGCGCTCTCGGGCCGCGCGTGCCGCCGCGCGGAGCTCCCCGCCAGGTGGCGCCGCCGCCTCGCGCAGCCGGCGGCCATATAAGCCGCGCCCCCCGCCCCACAACTCCCGGTCTCTCCCGGCTCCGCCCAGCGGACACGTCACGGCGGGAGCGGGTGAGGGAGCGGGAAGCGGAAGCGGAAAGGGGGGGAGGTAACGGGAGGGGGGGTCCCGCCCTTCCTCCAGCGCGCGCGAGCCGTCGGAAAGGGCGGGCTCGGTGTGGGGGGGGCGGTGAGGGAGGCGTTGGGCACGCGCGCCCGCCGCCATTGTTGTGGGGGGAAGGCGGTTCCCTGCGCCCGCGACCCTCCGCCCGCGCTTCAGGGGGGCTTCGTGTTCTCTTCCGCAGCCCCCGCGTCTCCTTCCCCGGCTACTCTGAGCAGGGCGGTCGCCGCTGTGGCGCGGAGAGGCGCTCGGAAGGGTGTGGGCCGAGCCCGCCGTCCCGCAGCGGAGCAAGGGCCGCTCAGGCGCAGTGGGCCCGGCCGCGCTGCCCTGCAGCCCCGCTCCCTGCGGACCCTGCCCTGCCTCGCCTCGGGATCGGGACGGGCTCTGCCCTTCGTGCTACTCGGCGGTGGTGCCGCTGGCATTGTGCCGTGCCCTTGAGACAAGGGTGTGCAGGCAGCACGGTGTGGCCTGTGGTGAAATGTCGCTTCCCAGGCCAGCGCTGGGGAAAGGAAACAGTTTTTGCCTTGTGTCGGCTTTTGTTTGTTTGTTTTTAAAGGGTGTAACTGACAAAGTACTCGTAGGAGGTATCTTGGTGAAATCTGGTGGCCTGGAGGTCATAATCTGAACAAATTGCTTTTTAAGATGAAGTGGAGAAAGCCTTTGTTCTCTTCTGCATGGTTTTGGAGGGAAAAGAAACACCTTTGAGATGCTTTTTGACTGGCTAGTTCTACTTTCTAGCATTCATAATCCTCAGGAGGTTATGTTCTGCAGTTAGTGCTGCTTTTCACTCCAGTGTTGTTTTGTGGGTGTGCCTGTCATAAAATAATAATAAAAATAATATGCTTGTCATGTGCTCTGGAGGGACCTACTGGACTGAGTATGTCTGGATGTGCAACTTTCCCAACAAGTATCAGCGTAATTAAAGTCCCCCATGACAACCAGAGCCTGGGATTTCTAGACTACTTCCAGCTGCTTGGAGAAGCCTCATCAGCTTTTATCCTGATCAGGTGGCCTGTAGTAAACACCTACTACAATGTCTGCCATATTAGTCTCGCCTTTGATCTTTACCCACAAGCTTTCAACCTGCTCATCTCTGCCCCCCAGGCAGAGCTCCATACATTGCAATTGCTCTCTCACATAGAGAACAACTCCACCCTCCTGATTGCTATGAACCCTGAAACAGCAGTGGGGATGGCAAATTCTTTCATTGTAGATAGAATATTTACCAAAAAATGGCAATACCTTAAAGTTAGCTACATAAGAATGCTGGTGCCTGAGGGAAGTTAAGGTTTTAGTCACCTGTAAGAGTATTAGTTAAAAAATAAAAACGGTAGCAATTAGTGTCTGAAGATTCTTTATTGATAGAAACTTGCCAGGTATTACTAGACTTGAGTGGATGGTTCTGTGCTGCCCACAGCTAGATGCTGAGCAGTGGAAGAGGGCACCTGTGTCAGGTCATGCTGCTCAGGGTGTGGTAAGTGCTCCCCCTGCTCCCAATCAGGCACTGCCCTGCAGCTTGCTTTGTTCTGGGTCCAGCAGCAAGATTAAGGTGCTCGTTCTTCCTCTGAAGCCTGCAGTGCCTGTGGCTGCAGATAAGCCTATCAGGAGCTTTTCCTCTGAGACTTTTGAAGCCCTAAGTTTGCTTTGCCCTTTATAGGTTTGATGTCTGGGATCTCTGTTACATGGGTCACAAAATCGTTTTCCTATCACTAACCCTTTTGTTTGCTGTCACTATTTTCTTCATGTTACTTTTTGTCACTGGTGTCCCAGCAGGGCCAGTTGCAAAGGCATAGCCAGTGGTGAACTGAAGTGCAAACACGTAGCTTCTAGACATGCACAGCTGAGTTTAGTGAGAGAAGATGGAGTCATTTATGTGGTGCACTGGAAGGGGAAATGGAGAAAAGCCAAAACCAACCTGAATCATCCTTAAAGATCAGTTTAATTTGCTTTAAAGTATAAAACCCTTAGAAGGTTTCATCAAACTCGCAGAGAGTGAGACTTGGGGCAGGAAAGCACAAAGGGAAAGTGACAGGGTGGGAAGGAAAAATGAAATTCCACACGTAGGTGTATTTAAGAAGTGTTTGAGGGAAAAGGGTTCCTTCTGCAAAAGGTTATTTCTTTTAAAACCAGCGGAATAACACTATCTTCATAATAGCATTTCTGTACCTTTTCCTTGGGGAAGCTGCTGAGGTCCTGTTAGCCCATCCTAGGTGAGTGCTGCTGTGTTTTGGAGATCAGAAGGATCCAGATTTCTTTGACTTTCAGGTGATGTCCCTGGAGAACTTTTCGCAGTAGCCTGGCTATGTGCATGGTTTTGCCTGCTGACTGGAGACTGCAGAGCCTTTCACTTCAGATGGACAGGTCTTGGAAGCAGAAAGGCTTCTCCCTGCTGAGTTCATTTTACCTGCTTTCCAGGATGAAAGTGCCACAAGTTAGTTAAAGTTCAGTGGGATATGAGAGAAGATTCCCCTTGAAGGATTTTGTCTTCAGTATAGAAGGCATACACAGATCTATTCTGAGCATAAAAAAGTCATTTTGTGTTCTAAATGTCCTTCCCCCACGCCCCGGAAGAGTATTTTCATAAGGAAATAATCTGGTTTCCTCTCCCAGCCTCTGAAGGCAAAGCCAGCAGTAGCTGAGAGACCTTCTTTCACACAGAGCTGCTTTTGAGAATGGAGGAACAAAATGTGAAATACTTTCACAATATAAATCTTAGCAGATCCAGGCTGTACATCAGACAATTTTATCTGAAAGTATTTAATGTTCAGGAGGGGGTTAAATAGCATTGGTATTTTTAATGTGGAGATTGAGTGTATCCCTGGAAGTTGTGCAGTGCACTAATGATTGGGACAGTTGGACCCATTGAAGGGCTCTGCACTGGAAGCCATAAGTTATGGGACACATCTGGAATGGTGCCATTTTCTCATAACCCTTCCCTTGGAAACCTTTCTGCTTCCAGCATGGGATGAGGTCTGGCAGGGAGGGTGACTGTGACCTCTGAGTGTTCTATATGGACTCCTTCATTGCTGCCACATTCCTGCAGGTTAAATTTAGTTTTGCTGGCAGCTATCACGCCCGTTGCAATAAGCTGATGGGCCAAACACTGAAACAAATATGCCTTTTATCACAGATGTTTTTGCTGAATAAGATTAGTGCAGAGCACTTGAAAGATGAAAACCAGAGCGCACAGGACTTTGTTCCAAAAGGCACAAATAGTTGAATGTCTGCAATGTATTTACTTCTCCATCTGATGAAAGAACAAGTAAGTGTTTAGGTGAGGGACCATAACCTCGAGCCCCATTTCACCTCCACAGTTTGCTACTGGCAGTAAGGAAATTTCAGTTATGTAAGTGAATGTAGAGTCTGAATGTGTAACAAAAACAGAGAGCATGCTGTTCCAAAACAAAGTGTGGAAACAGAAACCTACAACTGACTTTTCTGTTTGGCCAACTGCTACATGTGTGCTAGTAAATAGTAAACAATGGGATTAGTTCTTCATCTAAAATAACTATGTGAAGCACAATAGCTGTCTTTGTAACTGCTTCAAGGAAGTGCATACCACTTCATTTTATAGTTAGTGCTGAGGGTGATAATTCTGGTTTGATAGCTCTTTTGAGCACTCTGACAGCATCCAACCCAGTGACTGGAGATGCTTTCCTTGTGAGCAGGGTGAGCAGAGTGGACTCCTGGCTTGGAAGCCCTACTGTGCAGGCTGTGTTTCTGGATGCAAGCAGCATCGTGTGTTTACTGTTCAGCAGGAGTTCCAGGCCACCTTTGGAACATGTAGCCAATCAGCATTTGTTCCAAATGGGGCTTTTGTGACCAATTTCCAATTACTGAATGGCATTTGTTAACTAGGTCCATTTGGCTTTATCCTGAAGGATAATTAAAACCCATCCTTCTTCCCCTTAAGAGACACAGTATAGTCTTACTGAACTAAAAAAGAGTGAGTGGAGAAAGCTGAGAGAATAATAATAGTTTGGGGAAACTCCTTAGAACTTGTATTTTTAAGAAATGACTGTGGTTTGAGTTCTGTTACAGCAAACATTTCTAAAAATAGGGGGGCTGTCTCCTCCAGATGGATTATATTGTTTCAGCAGGTAAATATTTGTTGAGAGAAATGCAAAGTGTGCTTACACATGGAGCTGTGGTGGGGTTTTTGCAATATACCAGCATGCGTACTCTTCCATGCATTTGGAATGTCTTAGAAATATCTCAAAGCCTTCCCCCCCCCCCCCATCTTTGTATTTTCTTTAGAAAAAGCTAAATTAGAAACATCTCTGCAGCCCCACTGAAATACTTTTTTCCTGTCATGGAACAGAAAATGGGCTGTATGCACTTGTGTAAATCACTTCTTATTGTATTCCAAAATCCAAACTTCTAATGTAACCTTCCATATCTGTCCTATGGCAAATACAGTTTTTGCACAGCTGGGGGAAGTCAGATGCATTTTACTGTTTTCCTTGTGCAGCTCTTACCTCAGAGTTGTTTACCACTGCTGAGTAAGAAAGCACGTTTTCCTTAAATTATGCTGACTGTGCTGAGGAATAGAACGTTCATATTTGATTGTGGCAGACTTTCTACATTTGCTGGAATACACTGGGATCCAATCAAAGTATCTGTTTAAATCATTTTAACAGCCAGAGAACAGCTCAGAACTTGTAACTGCATTTCAGGAAAAATACGGAGGTCTCAAAAATTTGTGGAATTCCACGTAAAGATTTGGAAAACTAAAGTTTTCTGTGCTTCAAAACAAAGATAATTGTAGCCCCTCTGAAGGGAACGTGTGTCTGGGTGATGTGGGAGCAGGGGTCTGACTCTCTGGGGCCTTGTTCTTGGCTGCTGTGGTGAGGATGAGCAATTCCAGTGGAAATCCTGTCAGTGTAGTAGTGGCCTGTTTGTAAAGCTTTATTTCTACACCAGCGAGTAAATCACAATTATCTCCCTGTCTCGCTGGAGAGACTCTCATAAAGAAACAAATCACCACACAGATTTATCAGAAAGGAACAATAGCAGGATCCCTCTGAATCCCCTAGGCATTGTGGAGTGTTGGTATGATGCTCTGAGGATGTTGGCAGGATGGCAGTGCAGTTATTGTGTTTATGCTCAGCCATTTAGAATTGTTTGCTGGTAAATTGTCCTCTGTGCAAAGATATGTATTGCTTGTGAAAGTCAGAAAGATGAAGGAAGGGAAATAGCTTCAGGACGGACCAATCTGGAGAGCAGTAGCTACCCACAGTGACAGGGAGGTCAGTGTGTGTTTTTCTTGAGGCTCATTGGAAAAGATGTGGACAGGGCAAACAAGGCTTGCTGCAGCAGCATGCACAAGGACTGCCATGGAAAGATGCTCAAGGGAGGCACTGGAAGGGATTTGGAGAAAAACAAGGAACAAGGGAAGTAGTTTTGGCAGTTACACTGCAATGGATTAATGATTTTATTGTACAGTGAACCAGTCTGGATGCAGGGGGAAGATGTAGCCATGAAAACAGAAAGTGTTTGGGACCACTAAAGTGTTCCCAACGGGTGAAGAGAGGAAAGATGCAAGACTTGACAGATTTGGGTTATAGTAAGGCATAAATGGGGTGCACAAGGTGACCTTTAATGTTGTTATTCTTAGTGACAATAAGCAATCAGTGGAGAGAGGCTACATCAGAAGTGACATTGAAGGTACTTCAGTTTTGGATTGGTTGTGCTTAGCCTGAGCTGGCAGTGGTTCACCAAGATGAGGTGTTAGCCATTCAGATCCACAGAAGTAGTCTGTGATTGAGTATGGAGATGGCATCAGCTTTGGAGGGATAGCTGACACTTTCTAAATGGAGACAAGTTGCTCAAGGGCAGGGGAAGAGCTGGCCAGCTTTTTCTTTGAGAGCTAGAAGAAAAATTAGAGTCTTTAACTTACAAAAAGCTGAATGTTAGAAGACTTCACGGGTGTTTGATTTCTTCTAGACCCAGGCAGAAAAAGAATCTGAGTGGTCAGACTCTATGACATGCCTGATGAAGAAACTGGAACAGCTGAATTTAGATATTGAAGAAGCTCTGAGCACTGGCTCTTCTCCCTCCAGTACTCCTTCTATCAAGAGGCACAAGCAGCTGGTAAGGATGTGTGTGTCATGTGATAAGCTTGCTAACTTAGATCTGGTTACCTTAAGATCTGGTTGTGTTTCTGCATAAGGCCAAGGAGCTCGGTGTCAAGGATGAAATTAAAGTTTTAACTTTGTAATAATGAAATATAATCTCATTAGACAATTAGTGGTCTATAACTAGAAATGTCATAGGATGAAACTTGTAAGTTTTCTGTCAATATGCCTTAAAATCATTACACACATCTTTTCAGAGGGGAATTTGAATCCAGGTGATCACATTTGTTATCTTTTCAGGACAGAATACTGTTAATTTGAAGTCCCAGTGCTAGCCTAATTATTTAAAGGCATAACAGAAAGATGCATCCTTATTAAGAGTTGAAATAATATTTATTTTTTTTTATCTGAATATTTGTTTTAGAGCTGCATTCCTCTATATTTTGAATATACAAGAATATTTTGTGATGGCAGGTGCCATCAACTGATGACACATTTCCCAAGCTTTTATTGTGAGGGCAAATGGGATTAAGGAGCAATATTATTGTAGTGAATTTTGAATACACAAGGTTTTTTTATAGAAGCAAGTAACTGGAGAGCGAAGGGCATGAAAAGTAGGAGTATTTGTTCTCTGGTCTAGGCTATGATTAAAATCAGTTCTTAAGATAGAGTTGTTTGGATTTGCAGCTCAGAATGTTAGTGCTGACTTGAAATTCCTGGAAGGTGAGCTTGTTTGAATGCTTTTGCTGTCACTGCTGTTTCAGTGCTGCCTCTTTTTGTAAAAGCAAATTCTTTAAGTAAACATCTCCATGGATCACAGTGTCAATGTTCAGGTCTCTCAAGGTGGGACATTCAGAATCATGCCTTGAATAAGTGTTTTCATATTCCAGCCAGAAAGTGTTAGCAGCAGAGTGGCCACACTGTCTCTCCTTTTTTCTTATTGTACGTGTCAGTAAGTCAGAGGCAGCTCTGTGGAACCAAGTTAATGTCATCATTAGCCTGTCAATGTGCTGTTCTGTCTCCTTGTAGGAAACTGCTCAATGTCTTCTGTCAAATATGGTGTCACTGTAGTCTCCTTTGCTGCCTGGAAGTGCAACCTGAGCCATCAGAGTTTAAATGCTTCCTGTTGTGGGGCAGTGGTTTTATAGCTGTGCCTATTCTGCTAAGGCAGAAGACATGGTTTGGTTAGGCATCACTCTTCCATCATTACTTGAACATCCTAGGACAAATCCATGAATGGAGCATTCAGTGAAGGGCATAGATGCTTATATTAGAGGTATTCTTTTAATTGAACAAGACTTTGTCTTTAATGTACATATTCTCTTAATTATTTTGCAGAAGTGTATCTTCAAACCTTTGCCAAATGTTTACCTTGCATCAGAGGAAAAAAAGCTTTAAAAAGATAAAATTCCAGTTTTTATCTTGCAGTTCACATTAAAAATATTTATGACTTGCCTTTATTTACAGGGTTTAAAAAATTCTCTTACAGTGCCCTGCTCAAGTGGAGACAGGCTTTTATGGAGAGCATCAGGGAGAGGGATCTTTGCAAAACAGAAGAGTGGACTATCAGGATGTAGACTGTTTACCTTCCCCACTGTCAACTGGAGCACGACCTAAGACTGATGTAAGTAGATACAGCATACTGTAAAAGATCTCTGACTCTCGGGTTTAGTAACCTCAGCACTTACTATTTATCATTACAACTCTCCTCACATTTCTTAGGAGTAATTTGTTCTACAAATATTGCACTATGTGAAGGAGCCTGGGTTTGCAAAACAGGTACAGGTGAAAGTTACTGCATTCTTGAGTTAATAAGACTCTAGGGCCATGGGGTTCATCTAATCTGATTGCAGAAAACACTGATGAAAACTACACCTGAGCTTAGTCTCTGGATCACCTTCGTAGTACGTGGAAAAATCAGGCTGTAATTCATCTCATCTAGGGGCTACGTGGGATGGATTCCAGGGATCAGGGCCGCTACTGCATCTTTTTTCTTCATTGCTTGCTTTACAATTAGTCTCGTTGGATTTTTGATTTTGCTGTTGGTTATGTTGTAAGCAAAAGCATTTAGATCTGGAGATTTAGGTAAGCCCTATTTCTAACTAATAATGGAAATATTTCTTATGTTTTTTTTCACATGGTGCTGTGTGAGACTGCTCCAATCTGCAATTGTAGGCTGTTCAGATCGATCAGGGTTTTCTCAAAGGGCTTTGATTCACTTTCTCAGTAGCCAAATGTAAGCTCTGTTAGGATCAGTGTCTTGGTTCCAAAANAAGAGGCACAAGCAGCTGGTAAGGATGTGTGTGTCATGTGATAAGCTTGCTAACTTAGATCTGGTTACCTTAAGATCTGGTTGTGTTTCTGCATAAGGCCAAGGAGCTCGGTGTCAAGGATGAAATTAAAGTTTTAACTTTGTAATAATGAAATATAATCTCATTAGACAATTAGTGGTCTATAACTAGAAATGTCATAGGATGAAACTTGTAAGTTTTCTGTCAATATGCCTTAAAATCATTACACACATCTTTTCAGAGGGGAATTTGAATCCAGGTGATCACATTTGTTATCTTTTCAGGACAGAATACTGTTAATTTGAAGTCCCAGTGCTAGCCTAATTATTTAAAGGCATAACAGAAAGATGCATCCTTATTAAGAGTTGAAATAATATTTATTTTTTTTTATCTGAATATTTGTTTTAGAGCTGCATTCCTCTATATTTTGAATATACAAGAATATTTTGTGATGGCAGGTGCCATCAACTGATGACACATTTCCCAAGCTTTTATTGTGAGGGCAAATGGGATTAAGGAGCAATATTATTGTAGTGAATTTTGAATACACAAGGTTTTTTTATAGAAGCAAGTAACTGGAGAGCGAAGGGCATGAAAAGTAGGAGTATTTGTTCTCTGGTCTAGGCTATGATTAAAATCAGTTCTTAAGATAGAGTTGTTTGGATTTGCAGCTCAGAATGTTAGTGCTGACTTGAAATTCCTGGAAGGTGAGCTTGTTTGAATGCTTTTGCTGTCACTGCTGTTTCAGTGCTGCCTCTTTTTGTAAAAGCAAATTCTTTAAGTAAACATCTCCATGGATCACAGTGTCAATGTTCAGGTCTCTCAAGGTGGGACATTCAGAATCATGCCTTGAATAAGTGTTTTCATATTCCAGCCAGAAAGTGTTAGCAGCAGAGTGGCCACACTGTCTCTCCTTTTTTCTTATTGTACGTGTCAGTAAGTCAGAGGCAGCTCTGTGGAACCAAGTTAATGTCATCATTAGCCTGTCAATGTGCTGTTCTGTCTCCTTGTAGGAAACTGCTCAATGTCTTCTGTCAAATATGGTGTCACTGTAGTCTCCTTTGCTGCCTGGAAGTGCAACCTGAGCCATCAGAGTTTAAATGCTTCCTGTTGTGGGGCAGTGGTTTTATAGCTGTGCCTATTCTGCTAAGGCAGAAGACATGGTTTGGTTAGGCATCACTCTTCCATCATTACTTGAACATCCTAGGACAAATCCATGAATGGAGCATTCAGTGAAGGGCATAGATGCTTATATTAGAGGTATTCTTTTAATTGAACAAGACTTTGTCTTTAATGTACATATTCTCTTAATTATTTTGCAGAAGTGTATCTTCAAACCTTTGCCAAATGTTTACCTTGCATCAGAGGAAAAAAAGCTTTAAAAAGATAAAATTCCAGTTTTTATCTTGCAGTTCACATTAAAAATATTTATGACTTGCCTTTATTTACAGGGTTTAAAAAATTCTCTTACAGTGCCCTGCTCAAGTGGAGACAGGCTTTTATGGAGAGCATCAGGGAGAGGGATCTTTGCAAAACAGAAGAGTGGACTATCAGGATGTAGACTGTTTACCTTCCCCACTGTCAACTGGAGCACGACCTAAGACTGATGTAAGTAGATACAGCATACTGTAAAAGATCTCTGACTCTCGGGTTTAGTAACCTCAGCACTTACTATTTATCATTACAACTCTCCTCACATTTCTTAGGAGTAATTTGTTCTACAAATATTGCACTATGTGAAGGAGCCTGGGTTTGCAAAACAGGTACAGGTGAAAGTTACTGCATTCTTGAGTTAATAAGACTCTAGGGCCATGGGGTTCATCTAATCTGATTGCAGAAAACACTGATGAAAACTACACCTGAGCTTAGTCTCTGGATCACCTTCGTAGTACGTGGAAAAATCAGGCTGTAATTCATCTCATCTAGGGGCTACGTGGGATGGATTCCAGGGATCAGGGCCGCTACTGCATCTTTTTTCTTCATTGCTTGCTTTACAATTAGTCTCGTTGGATTTTTGATTTTGCTGTTGGTTATGTTGTAAGCAAAAGCATTTAGATCTGGAGATTTAGGTAAGCCCTATTTCTAACTAATAATGGAAATATTTCTTATGTTTTTTTTCACATGGTGCTGTGTGAGACTGCTCCAATCTGCAATTGTAGGCTGTTCAGATCGATCAGGGTTTTCTCAAAGGGCTTTGATTCACTTTCTCAGTAGCCAAATGTAAGCTCTGTTAGGATCAGTGTCTTGGTTCCAAAATGCAGAGGAGTTTTGCCTCTCAATTTTAAACTAGTTGTGTGCCAGCAGTGTCCATGGTCACCATACAACATAAAAATGGCAGAATGGGACAGAAACAAGGGTACTTACAGTCCAAAATCCTTTCTCTGGCAGTGCCCAACACTGGTTGTTCAGTACAGGAGTGAAGAACATGGTAAGCAGACAGAAAGCCACCTCAGATTCCTCTGAGATCTTTCTGCTGCAGATACATTGAAGACAGACCCTATATTGCAGTTGTGGAACTAATAGCCCCCAGGGGCCTTTTTTTCGACTAGTTGTGTCTTTTGTATTCACTTATTCTTTTGCTAGCCAAAACATTTTGTAGCAATGAGCACCAAGGCTTAATTGTGACTGTGTAAAAAGCAGTTATTTCTTGTTGTAAATTTGCTGCTGGGTTTTTAATTTAACTGTAATTCTCATGCTGTGAAAAAGTGGGTCTTAGAAATCTTGTAGGAACCATGGAATACCTAAGACTGGTGTTTTGTTTTTAGGTTTGTTTTTTTTTAGTGTGTCTGTATTTATTGGTACTGAGTTTTATCTGCCCATTTCTCTTCTGCTCATTCAGCATCAGGAGGTCTTTTTGCAGCAATTGGCAGATCAGTTTTGTTTTTATTAACCTCTATCATTTACTATCACCAGAAAACTGTCCCTTCTTTATTCCTCCATTTTCCAGATCATTTATGAGTGTATTGAACAAATAGCTGTGAGACACTCAGGTAATATCCACCCACTGTTAAAGAAAACAGCCAAATGTTCCTCATTTGTTTTCTTGATTGTTTTTTCTTGTAGTTAGAAATGAAAAGACATTTTTATGTCTGTTTATTTGTTATGTCTCCTTGACAACATAGTTCGAGTGTGATAGAGAATCAGGCTTTTTGAAGTGGAGGTTCATTGTATCAGCCAGATCCCTGGTATCTGCATCATCATTCCAAGAACTTGGCCTCCAAAAGCCATAGTCACACTTCCCTCTTAGCCTGTGTTGCCACCCATGTGTTTATTCTGTTCCTAAGCACACTTGCTGCTCATTTTCTGCCATACATATCAGTCCTGCTAGCATCTCTTCCACAGATAACTCAGATTTTCAGATAGACATCACATATGCCACCCTCCATTCCCCTGATCCCAAAGCCAATAGCTTTTAGCAATAATTACACATTAAGTCAATGGCTCAGCAGTTCATTCTCCTGATGAGGTGCTTATCTCGAGTTATCTAGGCAATTTTGATTAAAGCAAAATCTATTATATTAAAGGTATCTTTAAAACTGCCATGCTATTCATCTGCCAAAGGATAATATGCGTACCATCATAAAAAAACCTTGTCATTAAGTGAGCCTACTCCTGTTCACTGAATTGGAAATGTGAAGGTGGCTCCACTTGCTTACTAATTGAAAAATTATTGTCTCCCTAGTAGCTGTTTCCTTTTCCTAGAAAATAAAGTCCCTGTTTTCCATATCTACAAAAGCACTTTGTTCTGATTTGTTGCTTATTCCAGTTGTAATAGCTGGTATAAATCTGGAAAAAAATATATTTGCCCACTTTGTTTAGGTTTTACCTTAGCCAAATATTCAGGCACGTGCAAGTATTGAAAAAAAGGCAGTTTGTGGGGTTTGGTTTGGTATGGTTTTATTTTCTAAAGTCTGTATTTCTCTGTTTGTTGAAATTTTGTTGAAATCCTGGTAGATAAAGAGCTGTTCCACAGGTCACTGCCATGGTTATGGTCTGGCATCTGATGGGCAGTGCCTAATTCTGTGCACTGTACAGAGGAAACCTGGAGAGCCAGGTGGTCTAACAGGGCTAACATTGTGCAGGTAGCACAGTATCTTCTGCAGTTTGCACTCTGAGTTTGTAAGGAAATGAAAATGACTGGTACCAAGGTGGGCTTTTTCCTCTGGTTGTGGTAAGTCTGCTTTCATGTTTGCTTTTTAAGTACAGTTGATGAGCACAGTTTTGATTTCTTACTTTTAGTTCCACAAATAGCTTGAATTTATGAAGCCAAGAGGGCTAAAAATAATAATTGTATAGTTTTTAACTTGGACTCTCAGTCAGGTTCACTGCTTAGCTACATGAATACATAGGCTGGTGCAAGAGAGGATCAGAGGGGCTGGAGATGAGACAGGATTAACTGATTCTTTCAGCATCAGAACCAGCTTCTGTTAGCTGAAGTTGTTTGTAGAACTCTGGTTTATCTGTGCTAAGCTACTTGTTCCAGAAAATGGGGATCCAAACAGTGCCTTGTGTCCCACATGACTGAGAAGTGTGATTCTTTAAAGATCATTAATTAACAATTAATTCTTCTTGGATGTGGACAAGATAATTTGGTGCAAGCTGTCAAAATAAACACCTGTATAAATGTGTAACGAGAAATGGTCAGGAACCATAGCAGCAAATGATACCATGCACATGCAAAGAGAAATAACCTCACTTCCATGCAGTTAACTTCATTGATTATAAAGTGAAAATGATTTCTCTCTTTTCTGCTGTTTGCATGTCTTTCCCCAGCAGCTGGGCTCATGCTTTTAGGTGCAATACACTAATTATAAATAATAATAATATAATTATAAAATAAACTGTCACCCTGTTTATTTAACTGTGTGCCGGTACCATTTTCTACTATGTTGTGTAGCAGCCACAGACAAGAACAGGTGATAGCCTGGCTCCAAGGGTGAGACTGGCAGGCAGGTGCTGGGTTGGACCCTACCAGACTGTCTGCTGTATTTTTGTCTGTGGGATTTGTTGAGCAGTTTTCTTCAGGGAGGTATGTAGCTGTCTCCTATCTGTCAGGTTTTTGCCTAGTCTTTTTCAGGCCATATAGTGTATTTGTTAAAGCAGCATAAAAAAAAAAAAAAAGTGTGAATATGTTCTCTATCTATAGTTTTATCAAAATAATTTATTTTTCAGTGTAGCTGTTCCTCATTTTCATAAATCTTGGCCCCTTTTTGTGACTCCTGTCATCGTGGCAGGGCTGTCCTGGCTACTTCATATGTTGATCAGCCAGCACTGATTGAGCTGGAGCCTTTGGCTTTACAATAGTTGCTCCCAGCAAGAGGAAAGTGAAGAGATGAAAACACTGCCAGAGCTGTGTAGTTAAAAACGTGTCCTGCCTGGCCTGCCAAAGTGCTTGTGTGGTGCTGTAGAGCTGGACCTCAAGTCCCACTTCAGCAGTGGTGCAGAGGTCTGAGATAATGGAAGTTTGCAGGCTCTTTGTACTCTGGAGAGCTGGTAGTCTGCTCTCTCCTGTTCCCACGCCGGGGAAGGAGGCAGCTCCATCTGTGACAGGCCAGAGGCAGAGGCCAGCACAATGCCCATGCAAATGAATCCAGACAAGAGTGCATCCCAGCCTCTAACAGAGATAATCCCTCTCAAGGTACAACTTTCTCTCGTGCTCCTGCTGGGAGGAGGCATCACTGCCTGACTGCCACCCCTCCTCCTGGGCTGTACAGTATCTACAGCACTGACATGGCATTATGCAGCCCTTTGTGTAAGTCGTGTGCAGTAAAGCTGGCAGATGTGGGAAGGCTCGGGATTCTGCTTGACTTGAGCAGCTTTTTTTTTACACAGCACTGTGGTTTGGATTTTTTAGCTTTGGGGTATACCCAGTCATTTCCCAAGACTTTTCTTACATCTTTATGTAACTCATTTTTCTCAAAAAAAAAAAAAAAAAGTATATATATGTATATTTAAAATATACATATGTTTGTGTATATATAATATATATATATAATATATATATGTTACGTGTTTTTCATGGAGTGTAGGCTTTTCTTAACAGTATTCTCTGTACACAGGTAGCTTGTATGGTTCTATCAGCCAGTCCCCTGGGTATGGTTGCCTCACTAAACTGTGTTTAAATAGCTTCTCCAGCAGCCTCTGCAGCACTTCAGCTCTGTAGAGAGGGATCAGTGCCACACCAGACTTACTCCCTTACCCCTGGGAATGGTACAGACCTGAGTCTCCCGTTGACCCAGAGCCAGATGAGGGGCAGGAATTCTCTCCCCTGTGCCTTAGATGTAGTGTGAGAGCTCAACTCCTCAGCAGCACTCATCCTTGCTTTCATAGAGTGCTGGTCCAAAAACCTCTTTACAGCAAAACTAATGGCAAGAGAGAGAAAGTAGGTTGATATTCTCCAGGGTTTCCATTTTCCCATTCATTTTACAGAAGTCAGTTCCTCCTGTTCTATGCAGGAGAAAGTTCAGACATGGCAGCCTTGCTCCTATAATTGCCTGATAGACACATGGGAAAACAGACAAAAGCTTCAGAAAGGAAGTTCTCTCATGTCAATTCTTTGTATAGGGAGGGAAGTACAACTTCAGAAAAAGGATGTGCAGAAGGTTTCTGCCTGGCTCCTGTTCAGATGGCATTTTGGTAGAGTCCCAGAACAGAACCCAGAGTGACAAAGTAGATTTTGAGATGAGCTGTTGGTTGTTAGATGGGGCCTGCTGATGATCCACAGGAGGAAAAGGTCATACATTATTTGAAGCAGCCAAGTGTCATAATTGTGACCTTCTTTAAGCTGCTATTACATGGTTTAAATATTACAATGACTAATCATTCAATGCAACACCAAAGTGCTCAGAAAATAGGTGCCTGAAGCTTCTGTATTGCAAAATGTCCTAATGCAGGATTTCAGACACAACTGAGCTCGAGGATGTTGTGTATTAGCCAACAGGCTGCAGATTGAACTGAAAATTTCTAGAATTACTTATATGTCTTAAAACCTGAGCTAACAAGTTGGAGTTTTCATCCAGGAACTGTGACTCTGGACTGAAACAGAATTAGCACAGCTACAGAAAGGAACTGGAGCAACCTGTAGTCAGAGACCTCAGGAAGAGTTCTAGACTATCTCCCTGTACCAAATCAAAATTACTTGTACCTGTCACCCTTGTCTAGATTCAAAGTTTTGAGTTTTTGAGGGCCCAGCAAAATCTGGGCTTTTAGCAATTCCATTTACTGGTGAGTTGCAAAGACACTTGAAGAGGATAGTGCTGTGCTGTCCTCTGTAAGCCAGCCTCACTAGTGCTGAGAGTGAAAGAAAATCATTTGGACCTCAGGAGGATTGTACAGTGGTGGCCTTTCTAGGAACAGCTGGGAGGGACTTCAGATGGAGGTCAGCAAGCAAATTCCATGGGTGTATTGAGGAAATGTGCAGTGCTCTGGAGTGCACAGAAACCCACCAACTGAGTGATTTATTAATGCCACTTTTCTCAGCACAAAGGCTTCAGGAAAATGATAGGATGAAAGAACAGAAGAAGAACAAAGAAGATAACCAGCCAGACAAAACGACAGCGAATGTCTCTTTTTATCTCCTCTGTGATCGTGGCTGCAAAGGTTTTGTTTCCTATTAATGGAAATGTCCTTAGTCCCAGAAAGCCCTGAGAAATGGGCTGTAGTTTGTGGTAACTGACCAAACTTGATCCTTGGGTGTACCTACTATCCAAGGGACTTCTGAGCAGGTACACATCAAATTCATCAACACACAGTTCATGCCAGGCAGTGATTGCCAGAGCATCTGCAGCCTGCTTCACATTTCCTGCTGGCTTTATACCAGGGTGAGTGCAAAGGGAATCTCACTCTTCTCACAGCCCAGGCTGAATGCTCCTCACACCCTCCAGTACTGACAGCCAGGCAGGCTGTGCGGTGGCAGGTTTGTGGTACTGGGAGCCACCTGAAGCAGCCCGCGGCCAGAGGAGCACCAGCCGTGGTGTGGACGGCAGGCAGGGACTCGGCAGGTGGCACTCTTCCCTCTGCAGCAGCAGCCAGCCGAGGGAACGGCAGCTCTGCTCACAAACCCCTTCAGGGTGCAGTCTGAAACCTTGCCCCCTTTTCACAGATGCTTTCTGGGGGTGCGGGTGGTGGGTTTTCTGTTTACAGAGTCAGCCTTGATTCACATATAAAAACAGTTTACCATAATAAATAAATAATAAAAATAATAAATAACATAGTTTCTTTAAATTTCAGCTCAGATAATCTGCTTAATGAGCGGTCTGTCTACAGCTTTGGGTCTGTAAATTATTCTTCACTCCCTGTTGAGGTGAGAACTGTGCTTTGGTGTCAGACATGACCATCTTCCTAGACTAGTGGTGATTCTGGTCTGTACAGTCAGCATTTAGAGATTAAAAACTTTATTTTCTTACAGGCTGTTTTCTGTGTTGCACTGGCTTTTCAACCAGCCATTCAGCCTGAAGTCTAAGGCTGTATGTATGTACCCCAACTTTTTAATGAACCCTTTTTCCCTGGGGACCTGGTTTGGATGATTAAGGGTCTCTCATTCCTCACAGTCCTAGCCCTGACATTATAAAGAAAATAAAAAGAAGCTTGGGCAATAAATGGTTATAATGAGTTTGAATCCTCAAGCTATACTCATACCAAAGCCTCGAGGACTTTTTCCTTGCTTCCTTGAGGTGTTTCTTTCTGAAGACATCTCTGTAGTTTCACCAAGCACTTGCCTTGGAGTCCTTGTTTCACAGCAGGGATTCAACCCAGGCTCAGGGCTGTCTGGGTCTGGGCTGTATAGCAGGTGTCAGCATGATGTGCTCTTATTTGAGAAGTACATATCCATAATTCCCAGCAAATCTGAGATACAGTCTACAGTGTTGGAACTTCAAGATGGTCTTTTTCACCATGCCTGAGGTTCAAAAGGTCACTGATGTGCATGGTAGACATGCTTGTGTCAAACAAACCAGTGGCAGCTCCATCCCTGGTGGCAGTGCCACACGACTGTAAGAATTAGATTTATATAGGTATACAGAAGAACCATCACTATGAGTTTGTTTCCCCCAGCAATGCCAACGACTGGATAGTGAGCTTAGCTGGTTGGCAGCAACTGTGAGTATGGCATTTATCAACCTGGGAGGGTTTTTTTTCCCCTTAAAGATATGTTTTACTTCAAGATATTAAAAATTACGTTTAAAAGGTCCCCTTAGCTCTGGAATGAATCACTGGTATCGGACATCCCCCAGCTCTGAAGACCTCAGGGTCATTTCGTGGGAACAAAAATGATGTACCATATGGTAAGTCTAAAATATTCAGTAATATGCAGAGTGTTTGCTGAAAATAAATTGTACAGCAAACCAGGCTGTAAATTTTTTAGAGCTTGGAAAGAGCACTGAGAAAGAAATAGAAAACAAAACACTGAAATGTATATCCTGCCCCCCTTCTTCAGGCAGGGTTAGCAACCAACAATTATATGGTTTTTATTGGACAAAAGCATTCATAAGACCTTGTCAACTCTAAACCCTAATGGTGATCAGCATTTTAGCGTGAGCAGTTCCTGGTGGGCATTTCTGGAGTAATACATGTCATCTGCTTCTGGAATTTCTGCATTCCCTGATTTCTGAGAAAAGCTGGGGGTAAGAGTTGCCCTGGTCTGACTGTTGGTGGGTGCCTCAGCACAACAGATCCCGGGGCACCCCAGTGTCCAGTGTGTCCTGAATGGCATGTCTCATTCATTGGACCAGCAGCTAATCTGCTGAAATTGACATTATCTTTTAGTTTGCTTTGGGGTTTTTGTTTTGTTGGGTTTTTTGTGTGTGGTTTTTTTCAGGTTGGTTTGTTTTGTTGTTTGCTTTTTTTATTGTTTTCTTTTTTTCCTGTGTGTATCTGTTTTGTTTTTTTTTTTGCTACTTTCATTCTCCAGAGACTGAAAAAAGGGCAAGTGCAAGCCTAAAGGAGGCTGCTGGGACCCAGGCATTTAGCTGTACAGATCAGCCATCTGCTCTGCATGTTATACCTTTACTCCTTGTTATACACTTATTATGGGAATATTTATTCTGTCAATGACTAGCTGTTTGCTCTTAATATACTCCATCTGCATATAAATTTGTTAAACCACTCCCCTTAGGCATATGAAAGTTTGGCTTTCCTTTAAAGTGGCTATAACTATGCAATTAGATTTACCTTATCATCATCAGGATGTTCAGCTCCCACATCTGCTGCAGGATGTGAGTGTGGATGATGGGCTTGGAAAAAGCAATTTACACGGCTCCCCAGGTGCAAAAAAAAAGGTTGAGTTTTAAAGTTACAGCTGGTCGAGCTGCGTGGGAGTTTTGGAAGTCTTGGAGGTGCCAGTATGGTGAAAATAACTGGGGAGGAGCCATAGACACCCCTGGCTAGAGGTAAGGGCAGTAGATGGCATGAAATGAGGTGTTCAGGTAGATCTCACTTGGAAGATTTGCTGGCAGTGGGGAAAAAAGTTAATTTATGTGGAAATCTACAGTAAAAATATTGCTTAAGCAGGCTGCATTTTCTTTAGATACATGCACCTCAGCATAAGAATTTCATTTATAACACTTGATATGAATAGTGTGATAACACTTCACAGAAGCTCCACTTATCAGGGGAATTCCAGCTTGCAGAGGCTGAAGCACACTGGTTGTCATGCCATCCTTGTAAATATTTTATGTTGGCTTAAGACTCAAGGGCAGATGTCTATTTTTACTTAGTGTTCGTGAAGAACTCTGGACCTAAAAAGCTTTAGGTATAAAACATTTAGCAGTAGCAAAGGCAGTTCAAAGCTGTCTCTGGAAACAGAAATTGTGATGCAGCTTTTTTGTTTGTTTGTTTTTTTATTAATGTTTTTTCTACTCCTCTGGTAAACATAACAATTAAATAGTTGTCCAAACAACATCCATTCAGCAAAGTTTGGAAAAGAGTATTCAGAAAGCACAGCCTACCCTTCCTCTTAAAGCGACTTTGCAATGATGTTTTCAGCAATAGCTTCCTATTTTAGTGTTAAAAGCAGCTGCAGCTCGGTGGTGTTTCCTGTCTGCCAAAATCATGACTTGTAGACTGGCAAAGACAGCTCATGGCTGAAGTGCATCCTACATTGTCTAGTGTCCCAAAAAGATTTCCTGGTTTTTAAACTGCTTTTTCAAACAAATGACACAGAAATTCTATTTGGGGCGTAATTTGAGGCTCTTAAAACCACAGAGAAATTTGTCATGTCCTCTTGATTAAAATGAGAAAGTTGGAGAGCTGAAGGCTTTTACTGTGTGGTTAACCAGGGTAAATGTTGTGGAGCCTGCTAACTCCAATGCATCCACACCTTTGGAAACAAGGCAGAGAGATTCACTCAGAGTCACAGAGTGTCAGGGGTTGGAAGGGAGCTAGAAGATCATCCAGTCCAACCCAGGGGCACCTAGACCAAGTCACCCAGGAACAGATCCAGGGGGGTCTGGAATGTCTCCAGAGCAGGAGACTCCACAACCTCCCTGGGCAGCCCCTGCCAGGCTCTGCCACCCTCACTGGGAACAAGTTTTCCCTTGTGTTTCCCCTCAACCTCTTGTGCTCCAACTGACTCCCATTGCCTCTTGTCCTGTCACACGATGGCACTGAGCAGAGTCTGGCTCCATCCTCCCTACGCTGCCCTGAACATCTTGACAGACACTGCTGAGCTCCCCCCTCAGTCTCCTCTTCTCCAGGCTAAAGAGCCCCAGCTCTCTCAGCCTCTCCTCCGCAGGGAGATCTCCACTCCCTGCAGCATCCTGGTGCCCTGTGCTGGACTCTCTCCAGTAAGTCTCTGTCTTTTCTGATTCAGTCAATGCTTAAAAATAACCAAAAAACCAAACCAAAACAAACAAACCCAAAACAATTAGCCAGCATTAATATTTATTTTGGAATTCAGATGTCAGTATCTAGCTGCTCTTGTGTGTTTCCCCTGCAGACCTGCAAGAGCCCAAGCGGTGTAGGAGCTGGAATGGCTGTAGCTCCACGCCAGCTTCTGCCTGTAGCATGGGCCCTGGTGGCTGGTGTGTGCCATCATGGCCAGTGCAGCCTGGACACAGAGCTGTGTCAGAGCTGAGGAAGGGCAGGAAGGAAGCTGAGTGTCAGTGAGTCACAGTGGATGAACTCATGGCAAGCCCTCTTTGATAACATACAGCCAGGCCACAGTGTTGCTTTTGGAACATTTGGCATGGGAACTAAAAGCAGCATCCTGACTTCAGCTGGGATTTGTTTGTATTTAGATTTTTTGGAAGAATTTTTTTCTTTTCAGATGCTCAGTCTTGATTTATCTGGCAGTTTGTGCTGGAGGAAGGGCCCTTAGGGACTCGAAGGTGGAATCTGTGTGAGCAAGGCATCAGCATTTGGCTGAGACTGCCCCCCATTCTCTGGGAGAAGGGAAATGTCTCCTCAGTGGCACCCTGCCTGCTGATTTCCTCTGTGTGAGCCCGGACAGCTGTGTGATTCTCCTCTGGGAACACTTGCAGCTTGACACACATGCATCCAGCCCAGCTATTTTTAACCACAGCTTTGCAAGTGTCTGCAGTGAGTTTGGTGACATGAATGGGAATAGTGTTTTCCACAATTACAGCCCTTTGCTATGTGATTTTTGTACTCCCTCAGCCCCTCCTGCTAAAATCCTAAACTGTCCTAAAGGTTAATCACTTCCAACTGTCCAGGAAACTTCAGCCATCATTAAAAGGCTTGCAAATATTACAGTGCCCACAGAATTTGAATACAAAACTGCATTTGAAGATGATAAAAAATACCTAATTTCTGTGCTAACTGCAGCTATATTTCTATAGGAACATAACAGGCTGGGAAGCAGGTACTTGCAGACTGGCAAGTAGATCTTGAGATCTTTTATAAGGAGCTGGCAGACTGGCCTGCTGCTGCAGTCAGTTTTGGCTCCATTTCCACCCTGGAGCAATTTTAAATATTCCTTTTCAAAAGCTGTCATGGCTGATACCAGAACAGAGCACTTTCTGTAGCACTCGGTTTGATTTCTGTTCTTAAGGTTGTTTTCTTTCCTCTCAAACAATTGTACTCAACTCCTGATAAAATTCCTTTTTCACAGTCTTTGATTAATAAGTAACATGGGCTGTGCTGGCCTGGGAAGAGGGGATTCAGAGCAGAATTCTGCATTTTAATATGAAGTGAAGTGAATATTTGCCCAAAAATGATGGGAAAAGATGTGCTTCCAAGCCACTGTGTTCTGCTTCTATTAGCTTCATTTGCAGCCTTGCTAATTGTAAATTAATGTGGCTTAAAGTGACCTGTTTCTCACTATACAGACCCTGAGGCCTGCTGGCCTTCCCTTATTTCTGGTGGGTTTTGTATGCATGTGCACTGTGCTGCTGTTTTTGATGAATAAAATTAACATATTCCATTTATATCCTAAAAGAAGCCTAAATTCAGTAATTTACTTGGCTTTGCAATTCCAAATTCAAGGTGGAAGTTTTAATTTTGGGAGTTAATTGTAGCACTTATTTTGTATGTTTTGCATATTTACGTGTTGAGTTAGAAGATACACAAAAATGAGAATACTCATTTTATAAAATAGCATTAGGACTAATTAAGAAAATAAAATAGCTCAGGACAATTACATTCTCCGGGGGTTTTGTTCCTATGGCATTTTTAAACAATTGAACATTGAGCCACTCAGCACCAGATTATCTTATTCAAAAGCTGAATTTCAATGGATTTCTTCCCTTTCTTATGTTCTTTCAAATGATTTCTATAAAGGAAGGTTTTCACTATGTTGGTGTTTCCCAAGAAGTTTCCAGCTAGAGCTTAGTGAAACAAATGGAGTAGAAATGTATACTGTAATTAGTTTGATGAGCAGATTGTGTTGCACAGCCCAGATTATCTAGAATTTGATACCAAGGACAGAAATGAAAACTGAAGGCAAAGAAAATGAAGGCTCTTCACTCACGTCTGTTACTTCTTACTTTAAAGCATGATTAATGAGAACTTGAAAGTATCTTCCAGTGTTCCATTTCACTCCTCTCTGAATGTTTGCAAGATGCTTTAAGAGTCACAGGACTTGTGATTTGGATGAGATCCACAGTGTGTTTTGGTTTTTCCCAAGGGGCCAGAAGCAGGCATTTTTCAGCAGAGCAGTGATGCTGTCAGGGCTCTGCCATATACAGGGGGGTTGTGGAGTCTCCTGCTCTGGAGACATTCCGGGGCCCCCTGGATCTGTTCCTGGGTGACTTGGTCTAGGTGCCCCTGCTCTGGCAGGGGGGTTGGACTGGATGATCTTCTAGCTCCCTTCCCACCCCTGACATTCTGTGATTAATTCAAAGTTTGTTTTGTTCCACGTGCCAAAATCTAGCATCATGATGACTAGGAGTATCAAAACATTAATTTTCAGTGAAATAGAAAAAATAATCATATAAAAGATAATGATATTAATCAAATAAAAGACTTACAGTATACCAGTGCATGTCCCTTGGCAGTGCAGATTGTCAGGTGACCTGCACTTTATGTCCCTAGCACCTTTTAAGAGTGTATCTGTGTAATTATAACAAGCAATGTTACATGTTAAACCTAATATCTCTTCTCCTAAATAAATTTTTAAAAAAATAGGCCTAACAACTTAACCTGTTTTGTGAATTCCAATTATCTTTATTTCTCCTCTGGCATTAATAATGTCTTCCAGAGTGCTGCTGCATAAGTATTGTGTTTGGAGAACTCCACCAGATCTAATTGATTCTGAAATGCCAAGCCAGTAAGGTTTACTAATTGTTTTCCCTCTAAAACCATTAAGGTTAAGCTGTGCTTTTTATTACAACTACGTCAGCATTTCAGACCAAAGTGAGGAGACTCTCAGGGGTAAAATATGTAGCTGCACAATGCAGGCTGGTAAAGACAGTGGTGAGAATAGTGCAGTTAAATACCTACTCTCTAATTAGATTCTCCCTGAAAATGAGAACTACATGACAATACAAAAATGATTAGAGTTATTACAAGTGTCATGCTCCTGATTACTAACAGTAAATAAGCCTTCTGTCAGAGCAAGATCCTTGGGCTACACCTTTCTTCTGGCTCCTAGAAACAAAGGCAAACAACAGGTAGCTCTTCTCAGGAGAAGAGTTTCACTCTAATTTTACATTCCAAGAGTATAAATGAGAGTCATAAACTATATCTGCTCAATATGTTAATATACTTTGTTCTGTAAGTTAATATTACCCTTACATTAGAATATCTCTAGAATATAATCTTCAAAAGCTAACAGTACAGACATCTTGAAAGGACATCTCTACTTTGCTAATGTCTTAAAAAAAAACAGTTGATGTTTAGTTATCTCTAGTATCAAATTTATCAGTCCTTCAAAATCACACACGGATAGTTTTATTATTTATTATTGTGCTAACAGTAACTGTGCAATGTCCCTTTTATTAAAATAATTCATTTTTGTTTCATTCCTATGCCCAAGACACTGTAATGTGTGGCACAGAAACAAACCCAAGATTTCAGGCTGGTATCTAAGAAGTGTAACTGATTTATTGTAAATAAAAATGTGTATATTGGGCACCAAGTACCAAATTTAAGTCAACATAATCACCAGTGGCACTAACATCTGCTGGCTTGGAGAGTTACTGTATTGACCTGATCCTTTATATTTCATAGCTTTTACTTGTAACACCAGCAGAACAAGGTCTGTAATTATAATTAAATCAATCTGACAACGAGTCACTCTGCAGCAGTTCAAGAGGAATCAGGAGAAAAATAATCTAATCTTAAACACGAGTGGTATTTGCTGGAGGGAAGGGAGGAAGGGAGGGTGTATGTAATTATTTTTTTAAAGGGGAATGTAGAACTTGCCAGGAATTCATTACATTTTATTCTTAATTAGTTTTCATAATCTTATGCTTTATAATCTGGAGTGACCGAGGAAAGAGAGGATGTTGGAAATGAATGGTATATTAAAATCACCTGTAAATAGATTTCCTCCTGTGTGCAAAATGGCAAGTTTCAGGTTTTAATGGCAGACGCTCTTAGAGGCAGAGCTACTAGCAGGAAAAAGGACCTTTTTTTTTTTTATTTGCATTTCTTCTCCCCTGACACTGGTTCAGAAATGGCAAACATCTATAGGAGGCCCCTGAGCATCCTACACCGGTTGGTGCAAGTGACAGCTCTCGAGAGCCATCCTTACAGCCTCTGTCCTGGCACCTCAGTCTGCAGCTTCCTGCTTGGAAATGCTGCTGTCTGGGGCTTTCTGAGCTCCTCATCCTCTCCACACCTCCTATGCCTGCATACACATTCTATCCCTCACATCCAAGCTTGGGTTACGCTTGTATGTCACATGGCAGCTTTTCTGTAGCATCTAGAATGGAACGTTCAGCTAGGCTTTGATATGGATCATCCTATACATAGGCATTTATTTTTTTCACCTATTTTTTTAATATATTGTGTGTTCCCATTTAAAAAATTATATATATAATTCTTATTTCTGGTTGCATCCTGAAAGTGGGGTGTTTTGTAATGTAAGTAATAAAATATGACAGCTCTACATTAAAGTTTCTTCATTCTCATGTCACTTTTTGAATTGGCCCTTTAAGGTGACATGAAAAAAGCTCTCCATAGGTCCGTTAGCCATTAACTTGAATTAAGAAGCAGAAAACAGGGTGTGTTTGTCTCACAGTGGTTAAGGACAACAATATATGCAAGGTGAGAGAAAAATCTTCCTTCATTCTGTCAGTGTTTATTTGTAGTGAATGATACGCACTTGAGCAGTATAGAAATGATGCAGCAGATATTGCCATAAATGTTAGGAAATTCTGTGAGATATTTCTTATTTTAATTGCCTGAAACTTGCCTAATACCACTCTTTTTGGAATCATTTATCTTAAATTCAGGTCAGAGATGGTACAGATACACTGAGAGCAGCAACACTGGGAGAAGGTTGTGGAGCTTTCCACTAAAGGAGCCTTGACTATTTTTAGGGATGTCATAGGGCTTCAGCTACACACACACGCCCCCACAACCACAACAAAACAAAAAAAAGGCAGGGAAATGAAATGTTTCTCTGCATTGCAGAGAAGCGTAAAATCAGTTAATCATATAGGAGCATGAGGCATGGAGATGAGTCTATGAATATATTTGTTTTGGCTGTCCATGACAGCTGGGCAATAATACATGCCAATTAAAAACCCCTCTGTGGGAGTATCGTTATTTTCTTCTATTGCAAGATGTAAAGTATGCCCCTTTTCTGCTTTAAAATAGCTTGAGTCAGTAGTACATACATTTAAATGAACCTGAAGCTGCTTTAGGCCATGCAGAGATGTGTTGGTGTGAGAATGAGAGAGAGAAAAAGAGCTCAAGCCAGTCCCTGACAAACCTCTGCTGCCTTCTGTTGCAGGAGGATGTGTGCAGGCAACTCAGCATCTCATTTTGATTTTTGTTCATCATTTTAAACGTGGTGTAATGCAGAAATTGCAAGATTAATGCTCCTGTGCAGACACTTTATGACAGCTGCATGATAAGAAATCAGAGGTGCTAAAATATGGTTATGGTTGTGGATCCCTTAGCATCCCTTATTTCATATTTATGTGTGAAGAGGGGTTGATTGTGATCCATGCATTGTGTGAGTGGTAGCAGAGGCTTCCAGTTCCTTCTCTGCAGACTTAGCTGACTCAGACATGGCCCAAAACCACAGCTAGTGTATAAAAATGATTGCTTTTAGGCACATGCTCAACATTGAGCATGCCTAGGGTGAGTCATGTCAAAACACGTATGTGCAGTGGGCTTTCTGCACCAGGGCTGAATGCCCTTGGCTCACACGTGCATCAAGGGCTCTCTGGGGAGGTCCTGAGGCAGGTGGCAGCACCTTGCCTGCTGCCAGTGATGCTGAAGGACATCACATTTTCAGCTTTCCCAAAGGGAAAATACATCATTTGAAAGAAAAACCATGGGAAAGGTATTTCTGTAAATGTGGCTTAAAAACAAACTGATAAAGACAAAAAAACACACAGTCAAAAGTTATCAATACTGAAATGTTGTATAGAGATTAAATATCTTTAAAAATAGATTTTTATACATGCAGATCTAAGCAGAGCTCCCCAGGCTTGGTTCTCATGCTCTGCCATGGATTACTGCTACCTGCAGTTGGCTTTACAAGTCCCTCCTTTCCCACTGCAGTGTCCCCAGCTTCCACTGCTCTCTTTATGTCACCTCTTGTACCTTTCCCACTTCATTTTATCTTTCAAATAGACACATTCACACAGTTCTGAGCATGTTGATACCAGTCCTGCTGCAGAGGCCAGTGCCAAAATGACTCATTTTACTAGATTATATTCAGTTTTTCAATATTGACTAATACAAAAACCTATTTAAAAGTACAACAGTGGGAGGAGTTTCTGGAAGTGCAAAAGAGGGGGATATATCACCATTTTTCACTGGGTGGGACCAGAGGAGTTTGTCTGCCCTGGTCACCTTGAAGGGATCTGGTGCATCTGTTTCTGCAGTGGGATGTCTTTATTTAGTGTCTCAGGTATATCCAGCTGGCTATAAAAGGCAAGATAATGACAACAGGCAAGTTGCTGTCACAGCTTGCTTTGCTTAGAACATGGACTTCCACAGACATCATTTTAAATGTCTGAAAAATTAAGAAAATTGCCATGGGTCTGTTACAGCAAAATAATATTCTAGAGTTTTAAGTATCTATATTTCTGGAAAAAAAAAAAAATCCTTTCAACCAAAATCAAAGCTATTTTCTAAATTAATCCCAGTGGCCTCCAANTTTAAAAAATTATATATATAATTCTTATTTCTGGTTGCATCCTGAAAGTGGGGTGTTTTGTAATGTAAGTAATAAAATATGACAGCTCTACATTAAAGTTTCTTCATTCTCATGTCACTTTTTGAATTGGCCCTTTAAGGTGACATGAAAAAAGCTCTCCATAGGTCCGTTAGCCATTAACTTGAATTAAGAAGCAGAAAACAGGGTGTGTTTGTCTCACAGTGGTTAAGGACAACAATATATGCAAGGTGAGAGAAAAATCTTCCTTCATTCTGTCAGTGTTTATTTGTAGTGAATGATACGCACTTGAGCAGTATAGAAATGATGCAGCAGATATTGCCATAAATGTTAGGAAATTCTGTGAGATATTTCTTATTTTAATTGCCTGAAACTTGCCTAATACC